>JAAXOA010000149.1:0-33137 GCA_036561885.1 Salina celebensis | reverse complement strand
GCAAGGAAACGAAAACTTTTTTTATAAACTGAAATGACATCAAAGGTAACTACTTTAACAAGGCAATTCGTCTTATTATCATTTCTCTACATCACATCGCAATTCCGTCTTTCTTCACTCTGAAATTCCCGAACTTGTTTGTCCATTTCCTGTTGAGCAAAACTTAGTTTGTACCCACAACGTGAAAGGTGTGACTGATTGACACGGCCGCCTTCTTACTGAACAGCCAGCTTTACTTTCACCGCACGAAAAAAGATCTTTTTTAAAACTCAACCTCCAAATAGGCATTTCGTTTCTTGCCGGTACTGATCGGTGAAAGTCTCTTTTTATGCTCAACTTTCTCTCGCTTTTACTTTCTTTTTTTTACTTGAATGCCAGTTGCATACTTCCCGGAAAATTAGACGAAGGTTGTTCGTGACTTGGAGGATGTCATGTCTTACTGGTTGTTGTGTGATAACGTAATGACATACTTGTAAAAACATACACTTGTACTACTTGACTGCTAGTATTTGCCATAGTCTTGTAAGCAGGATAATGATATAGCGGAAACAACGAGTACACACAACATAACCGGCTTTTTTCTTCCTTTTTCTAACTTTCCTCAGCTTCATTATATTCCAAACAACTCGATCGATTTCTCTTTTCCTCTTCAATCCTTTTTTTGTTTTTTTTTTTTTTTTTTAAAACATACACTTGTACTACTTGACTGCTAGTATTTGCCATAGTCTTGTAAGCAGGATAATGATATAGCGGAAACAACGACTACACACAACATAACCGGCTTTTTTTCTTCCTTTTTCTAGCTTTCCTCAGCTTCATTATATTCCAAACAACTCGATCGATTTCTCTTTTTCTCTTCAATCTTTTTTTGCTATAATGGCGAGATGAAAGTTTTTAATATTTTTTTCTCTAGTTGTTGTTGTCCTATTTTCATTCTAATTCTCATCAAATATTTAGACAAGAGTAATTCAAAGCGTTCTTTTGAACATTAAGCAGGATCTACTTTTAATGAAAATGATCAAACGCTAAGCTCAATGGAGTTTTTAATCATATTCGTTTTGAATTTTCACCCAAACGAATCCTTCAACTTTAATCATTTTCCTCGTTATTTTAACAGCTTCCCGTGCTTCTATATAATCTTTGTTGATGATTTGTGAGTATTTTCCAGCCAGGGCTTTTAGTTTGTTATGCTTACCACAGGTCATGCAGATGAATGAATACAAGCCAACTATTTTTGTATAACAGGAAGCTATTGATGAAATTACGACCACGCTAAGTTACCTACTGAATTGGCTCCCAGTACTCGTTATTGCCAACAAATTTTATGGCTTTAAACAAGATGAATCAATTTTTAGCGAGCAATGAGTTTAGAGTAGCATGGGTGTTTGATGATGGCAATGAGTAGAGTACTTGTCACTAGGTTATTTGTTAGGAACTATTGAAGTGGTGAAAATATTTGAGGGTTTGCCACGTGGCCAGATTCAAAATTTAGGTCAGGGTACACAAATATACCTACTGGTTATTTGGAAAACACGTTGACAAGTATTTCTTACACTAGTTGTGACACTCTCTTTATGTTTTATTTCGGATTCAGAGCATCCTACGCATGTGGAAACTCTCTTCAATTTCGGCATCGAATAATAATGCAAATAGAATTTGTAAATTACTCATAGAAATCGGTTCAGGATTCAGTTTAATTTACCCCAACGATCTAAACCGGCTGTGTATTCTGTAATGGAAGTCGACCTTCGATGCAACTGCAAACAAAACTATTCCCAAGAAGGCACATGCGTCTTGTTACCACATAACCGTCATTATATTTGACGTATGCATGAGGTTTGATTGAATTACATGTGACTTATGATAATAGAGTGTAATCATCTTCATCATACAAGGAAAGTAAAACCATCTTTTGTGCTCTTATCGTTTATCTAGAGAAACTAATTCGTAGTTTCATACACATGATCTTAACCACGCACGTTTTATGTTCTTTAATTGTTGTTGTATATTGTGTCAGTCACATTGATCATCTGGGTGTCATCAGAAATAATCCATTTAGCATGATTTTTACCATTTAACTTTTCATGAACTCATAAAGTTTGTTTTTGATAAGAGAATCGTAAAACGATCACTGACCTACTATTGTTTTAACATAACCAGGTAGATAGCATAGGAAAAATTGAACAATAAAAAATATGACTTGATATCGCCTCTGAAGCATTTTAATTCGCTGTACGTGCTTAAAAGGGATTGTATTAATAATCCATTCTAATACCAAACAATTAATTTTACTGCATACCAGGCATCAAATTTAGTAACCTTTGATAAAGTTGAATCGTGGAACTTTGCTGAGGATGTCGTTGACAGTGATATAGCGGATGTTTATGTAATTCTGCATCGATCAACGATTCAAAAAAAAATCCTCATGTTTTTCTCGTCTTTTCGCATGTCTGAGATCCACCCAAGTTTGGCGTGGGTGAAAAAACTAAACCTTCGCTTTAAAGTTTGCTGAACAGACATAAAATATTATTGTCAAGAATGTTGGGTTGAAGAACATGATAAAGATAGAAAAAACGTGTGAACTCTTGTATACGTACATTTAAACGTGCTAAATTGTATAAAACTTGTAAAAATCTTTGAGGTAGATTTTGTGAAGAAATGAAATTAACAACTTTTTAACTCATCCGTATGAAACTGAAGTACACAGTCAGATTGCCCTGATCTACAAAATATATTATTATGACTGCTGCATTTTATTCAAGCAAAGCCGAATATGATGGTTTCGTCTATGAGAAAAATAGTTCAGACTTAAATTCTGTACTCGAAATATATCTTTCAGATGTCATAGGGTCATCTTCATGTCAATAACACTCTCAAAATCTGTTCTGCAAAAATTTTATATAGATTACTTACAATTGACATGCTCTCTCGAAATCCATTTGCATTGGATTGGATATTTTGAAAGAGAGCGAAACTTTTTTGACAGGCTATCGTTGACGGCCTGTAGACATGAACATTTTTTTGTGACTTGACACCAGAAACAGTTAAGGGAAAAGTTACAACTGTTAAACTGACTTAAGTAGTTCATTGCTTTGTACTCACGAAAAATCTCTTTTAACCTAATCCAAGGTTGAATTTCAACGCGAATTACACTGCGAACACGTTTCGTTTAACATAAAATCCTATCCTACAAGTAGATCTGGGACTTTTTTAAAGGTAGCAATTAGTTTGAGCTTACTCACCTGGGTAAAAAGCGAAATGGGTGATAGAGCGAGAAATACAGTAATTGAACACCAGAGGCTATATTGAACAAGTTTTATGCAGTTCCAATGGTTGGTCCATTTTATTCCGTTTTCATGTTGAATTTGGGGATGCGTGTACAAAATTGGGATATCAGGTATCTCAACTTTATGCAAGGGGATTTTTCACCATTACGCTTAGAATGATTACTGCAGGAGCTACCTTGTTAAATTGAATAGTAATGAAGTGAACTTTTCCCAAGAGGGCTAATGTAAATTTGTAAAAAGCATGGAACAATTGCTTTCAGGGTTTTGCACGGATTAATTACTCAGTCGAAAGACCAGACCAGAGTTATCAATCAAACTGATAAGGTTATATAACTAATTATTTTTTTAAATCCTCATACCATTTTGCTTTGATGTGCCCATTAAAAAAGTAAATACCTTTGGCTTCTTACTACAACTGAATCAACTTGGATTTTTACATGAAAAACGAAAACATCTATCAAAGTCCAAAATCTCACTACGTTTATGTAACTAGCTGTTTTGCTAGATCATCAATTTTATCATTCTATCCATCCTAAACGGCTTTTGCACTGCTGCAGTTCAGATTGCAATATGCATTTTTTTTAGTAAAGCAGGATAGCGTCATTGGATGAGTATGGATAGTTATCATTTTCACGTATAAAAAAATACTTAAACATTTCAGAATGGATCTGATAATAAACTTGTTGATTTTTTACAATGATATCATCCTTTAATACTACGTCTAAATGCATGAAAGGCAAGTTTATTTTAAGTTTTGTCCAGATCATTACTTTTAATAGGTCTTCTTTTTTAAATTCATACGTTCCACATTTACACACCCTTATCCTCTCTAACCATCTCTGTTGTTATTTCCTACCCAATTGTTAAATCTTTTAACTATTCAGTTTGAAAAATTCGTGTTAAATAATAGCTGTCTAGTCTCTCTTGCACCTGCAAATCCGCGTCATAAAAAAATCCTGATTGTTCTCCTAAGTAATTACATATGCCTTGAGTTTTTACAGCTGCGCAAAAAAAATCCTTTGCAATAAAAATGTATCGCGTGAAGTAAATTTAGGTGCATATGCATATTGCATCCGTTTTACAGTCAGACAATCGCGAATTACTATAACCTAAAAAAATCATCGTCTTCTCGGTGTCCTTAAACGTTGTCGTCGACGAGGTCATTTGCCTTCGTTTCACTCACAGAATAAAAATGAAAAAATACATCAGTCAATGCAAGATGCATCCGTGCAAAGATCGTTGTACTTGTTATATTATATACTTATGTCTGCAAATATATACGATAATATATTACTATAATCATCGTGAATTCCCTTTAAAAAGGTCTAATTGCATCACACATGCACCAGTATAGTTTTTCTGCAGTGTTCTTCAAAAACCCGTCACTGCCCTGTTCACTTTCAAAAATGCATTTTTGTAGACTTCACTTTTTACGTCGTGTTGTTAAACGACCAGACTTCTTCCTCTTAGAATTTAAAAAAAAAAACATAAACACCAGACATAATGTGCATGTTACGCATACTCAATTGGAAGCTTTTACAGTGCGAAAAAAACGAACTTTTTCCCGTTCCACGATGCAATTATTGCTGCAGTACCAGGAGGAGGAGCGAGGGGAAATTGTTTACGGCCACGTTATGAGAAGTCTAATGAATCAGCTAAAAAAATGTCGAAATTTATGGTCTGTGAAAACAGTCCTTGAAGCTTTGTAATATCTTTGACTGCAAAAATAAAGAATAAAAAATCAAACATAAATATTTTATGTGACAAGACGCAACATCCATTTTTCGCGACTGCATAATGCATAAGACTAAGAGGAAAAGCAAGCCACGTCAAATTCAATGTACGTTTTTCAAAACAATTGCAATTGAAAAAGCTTTATTACTCTGGCAAAGATACGGTTGGACGTTTTTTTTTCTTAGAGCACTATCAAAACGCTATATTTTGCATTTGTTATTGCATGCAGTTTTTTATAGTTTTGCGGGTTGAGCAAGAATTGGTTTATGTTTTTTTACGGTGCCATTGCATTTTTACCTATTTTGGTTGGGTTCGGCAAATCGCTGCCATTATTCTTTATGGTTATCACCTTTACATTTCCGCTCTTATCTTCTCTGCCTTCGTTTTTTTATTCAATATTCCCAGTCTACACCAAGTCTAGGTGGTGTTCTCACTAGTCCCAATGAGTCTGGCTGTTTTTTAGCCCTAAAAGTAAGAAGTGGGTGGGTCATTGAGAAATGCATTTGGTAGCTTTTTTATGTGTATATTTCATTATTCGCTTTTCAACAACAGAACAAAAATGAAAGAAAAAAAATGTGTTGGCTTCATGAAAACAATAGAGAAAAAGAAGGCGTGAAGGCGCTTTTACTGCCATTTTTACGATCTCCTTTCATTCCTATTTCAAAGTCCAGAAAAATGATTAAAAGAACACGTACAATATAGCCTGAAATATTACCGTATGAACGGCCTACGGATACACAAACTTTCTTTGTTGAAATACAACAACTTTTATCACATAGCTGAACTAGTAATAGTTTGTAATGACTTTGCTGATGACACTTTATGGCCTTTTACCACGAAATACTTTTTCTTGTGCTTTATGAATACTACCAATAGCCATTACAAAAAATACTAAATTTTATCTTTATTCTTTTATTCCAGGAGTCTGCTGATGATGCCTGCAAAGACTTGGAGGATCATGTTGTAATAAAGAAAGTTCGGTATAGTAGCCCCACTCAAGGAATAGGGATGACTGCGTCACCCGCCCTATTTGTTGAGAATACATCTTGTCTGCCAACGAAGAAGAGACTGCCATTTATTCAATACTCTGAAAATGATCAATCAAGTAAGTGAATATGCATTGTACACACTTCAAACTTCAAATCCTCTCTTAATGTAAATTCAAAATTAACACTGATTTTCTCATTTTTTATAGCAATTACAGGATTTGAACTCGACTCAGTCAAAAAATTGGTGCTGACCAGGATGGGAGGTGACGGCGGTGCTGATAACGTACTCAGACTGCTGGACAAAATGGCACATAGAATCTCAACTCTTGAACAGATCTGTAAAACGCAAGAGAATACTATTAAGGATATCTCGGATACCAAGGTATGGTCTTCATCTAATCCTCTCTACTAACTTCTGTCTGTCACACAATCTCTCTCTCTCTCATTCTCTTTCCGCGTCTAAACTATTTGGTAACAATTTTCATCTCAAAAATAGTTCCCAATATATACAATCTCTCGACTAAATGAACTCATAAATATGACGCTTATCTTCTTTCTTATTTACAGTCTGGTGCAGAACTCCAAGCCAAAGTAAACACAATGGAAGCCGAGTTGCACTCTCTGAAGAAGCAGCTTTTGCGGAGACATGGTCAGCGAGAGGAAGTTTGAGAAAACAAAAGAGAAAGAAAACGATGAACTGCCGTGGCGCCTGCTTTTCTGGCGACACATTTATATATACATATTATATACTTCAATTTTTTTTGTCAATTTGATGATGAGAATATCCCATATTTAAATTATCAATTTTTTGTTTTTTCTCATTGTATAGTCTATAGCCTGAACCTACAATATATAGAGATAGAGATATATATATTTAGATTTATATTGTGTATCAACAACTGATATAAAAAACCGTTCATGTATAGAATATAGGAATGAAAAAAACTGACGAACTGTTTGGATTTTAAAAAGATGATTTGGTCAGGATCGAAGTTTTAGAATTTGAGTTTTTTGGTATTTTTTAGAACGAGAATAGTGAGAAGCTGATCTTAAGCTGTGGTGATGATTTTGTAGGTAAGGTTGTACATATAAAAACAATGGTGTTGGAAGTCAAGACAAGATTATTTCTCTCTTTCAAACAAGTCAGATTTTTTTTTTGTGGAGAAACAGATTAATTAAATAGATAGCGGTGAAGGATGGAAGATTCATTTTTAAAAAAATAAAATGATGCGCATTCACAACATTTATTTTTTCCTTTTTGTTGCAAATGGATTTTCTTTTTCTGTGAAAATGCAGGAAGACCGGATAAAAAATTTACTAATTACTTAATCAACGCAATTTATCTTTTGAAAAGTAATGTTTTAATGTAAAAACGTAAATGATGCAGTTAACCCCACGTCTAAACCAAAAATTCATACTTTTTTTAAAAACAAACATTGATACAAGCCCAAAGTTTAATTGTAATTAATTTATGAACTATCTGAAGCAGGAAAAAAATCTTGTTTATATTTATAAATTTTCAAAAGATTTACTAATTGAAAATTTGGTGAGATCGTCTTGAGAAAAGTATTGGTTTCACTTTTTTTTATAGCAGATTCTTTCCCTAGAGAAAACTGAGAAAGGAAAATCTATTTGAAACAAATTTTCTATTCTATTACATAATGAGTACCTGAGAACCAATGTATGTTTATAGCTCTGATGATACAGAATACGTTTAGTCGTTCCGTAGGAGGAAATGAAGGTGAAAATGTGAATTTATAAGTTTGTGTTTTGTATAGATCAAAAAAGTATATGACTCTAATTGTTGTTATATTATTACCTGAAAATAGGAAAATATCAAAGCATTTGATACAATTTAATCACTAACATTTTTTAGAGAAACGATAGGGAAAACTTAAGTGTGTACTACCGATATTGTTTTGTGTACACATTGGTATAATCATTATGAATCCGTTTTATGTATGTTCATTCAAAGATACATAAAACTGATAAACCACGTATAAAAATATCGCCAGAACAAAACAAAAGATTCATTTGTTTCTCCGGCTTCTGGTTTTACAATTGCATGTAAGATTTTATTTCGTCGCTGTTACATTATTTTACTGGTTTCGTTATTCGGATGGTAAAAAAAAGTACCAACTGAAACTTATTCTTTCAGAGTTTTTTTTGTTCAAGTCCCTAGATTACTTTTTATTGAAGGTTGAAATTTGCAAATCAAACAATGCCAAAAAAGTCACTATATTTTGTTTTTTTAATGTACAGTGGAAGAAAAAGAACGAAATTATCTCGGATGTGATCATTTTTTATACAAAAAATAACACTTCTTTATACAAAAATGTAATTGGCCATTTTGGAAAGAAATTTTAAAATCAACCCTTAGTGTTTGCAGGGCAGAATGCATGTTTTGTTTTTGTGTGAATGACTATTTGTGATACTGTTTTAAGATATACCTACATACAAAGCTTTCTATTGATAAATGATGCTTTATGCGCTTAAGTATTTCCAAAAGGATAATAATTATTGTCATTAAATTGGGAGTACTACAATTATACTGACTACGTCAATAATGTCATATGCCAACGTGATAAACTGAAAAGGAATGTTTTTACTGGAAGGTTTGAGAATCGACAAAATGCAAGTATCAACACCGGCGCTACAAAACAAAAAAATGGTCACATTTTACAAGCAAAACGTGGGTTTTTACATTAAAAAATCATTTAATATGATGTGTATTTCAATTAGGTAAAACAGAATGGTTTATAAAGTAGTATATAGAAATGACTCGGATATATCAAATGAGGTAATTGACTTCATTTATTTTGTTTCTTGGAGTACGACAATGTTTTTTTTTAATGAAAACGTACTGGCCAGACTGCTGATTATCATTATTATTTTATTGCATTACTAATTATATGTATACCATATACTACAACATGTAACTTTAATCTAGATATTATTACAAAAGAAACCTGTGAATTATTTCAGTGAGAAGAGAAAGAAGCTAAAAGAGAAACCCTTTGATGTTATAAATCCCCAAATTAAGTTTTTAATGCAGACGTGACCCAGGCTGGGAGAACAGGTGGAAGTAATAATAACTACAAAGGTGTGTTATTTGAAAACATATTGTATACATTATTACCAAAATATATGTCAATTGCTACTACCAATATATACATGCATCATACATAAAACATATATCTATTGTACCAACTTTAGTTACGTTTTAGATCCCTGTGTGCAAACAAAAAATCAGAAAAAAGGTACAGAAAGAGAAAGAAAATAAACAAAGAGAATAGCAAAAGGAAAAAAAATTGTAATTCATCTTATTTGCCATAGAAACTAATTAGTTCCCTTAGATACTGGGAGTTTCTGCGATTGCCCATAACGGTCTACTGCACATGGGCGTGGGAACTCGCAAATTTACTTCACAATTTTGGCATTTCAGTTTTCTCTTGGAATTAATAAAGCTGCAGCGTGGACATCTTTGTTCATTCAGCGAGATAGGAGGTTGAGGAAGTTTTTGAGATGGTGCTGGGATTTGTGGGGTATTTCTGCAAAATAAAGTCAAATCAGAAATGTTTCAACCGAGATTAAGAAATTATAATTGAAGGTCCACATTACGGTGAGCGGAACCAGCAGTTTCTCATGTGCTCTTCGTACTCCATCATGTTCATGCCCTTCATGTTGCATCCACTGGAGCGGAAGTCACAAATGAAAACATGAGCCGAAACGAGATTTTCTAAAGGAAAGTTGCGCATTTTTGTAAATTTTGCTAGGCAATATGGACATCTTTGCATGGGTAGCCTCGGGAAACAAGAAGCACACGAGAAGTGACCGTTTACACAGTTGAATATAGGTGGGCGTGGAATGCATCGGCAAACTGGACATTCCACGGCTCTTAACAAGTCGCCCAATTCAGGTTCATATTCGTCATTGTCAGTGGAACGGGTGGGAGGAAAGGGAAGACTACGCAGGAAATAGAAATTTTAACAGTAAACAAATGTAGTATTTCATTGGTGGAATATAATGTGAGAAATCTTACCTTACGCCGAAAATTTGAATCTCGTCATTTCGATATTCTTGAGACATTCTGCGACACAGGCAGAGGCACTAAAACTCAATGGCACATTACACCATAAAACTAATACTCAATAGCTCAATACGTCTTGCTGGAATTCGTGACTTTGGCAGGCTAGCGTTTATTCGTTCTGAAATGAAATAGCCAGGATTAGACATAAGTTTGGTATTACGTAGAGTTCCATAAACAAGATTTATCTTTTTGTTGACCACTATTGGTAAATAAACGTAGTCTATATTTAGAATATGGAATATAAAATAAACCTACAAAACCTAGTTCGTAAAATCGTTTATAGTGGATTCCATGAATGAAATATCGATGGCGAGTTGTTCTTAGATTTTAAATAGTACATAAATGGCAATGACTCAGAATATGGATGTAACTTTATCTCTTCATGCTAAGGTTTCTATGATGCCATTCAACACTCTACTGCTTTCGGCATTCACGACTAAAAATGAAGATTATGACTTTTAGCAAAACAAACTCCACAAACACCCGGAAGAGTTTCATTGGATTTTGTTTGAATTGTTTTATTCATACGGCAGTCAAACAGAAGATATCCGTACGGATGGATGTTTCAGTATGTTTACAGAAACTTTGCAAATATTTTGCGAATTCCACTTCAAATGAAATCTATTGGTTTTGCCCGTTGACCTAATAAAATTGCGAGCACTATTATAAAGTTAGTGTACATGCAATAATGTGATTTTTGGCAAATGGAAAATACGTGAAAGATGAAAACTACATGGGATGAAACCAAAAGTACAAGGTGAATCGGTAACACGAGCGTAGAACGTTTCTAGACTATAATTTTTGATTTATTAATTCCATCATTAACAAATAAGTGTTAAGTTTGATTTTTTTATCTGGAACTTAAGGCCAAAATGACTACTAACAAGACAAAATTACTTTAGGGTTGAGAACATTGGTTGACACAACAGGACAAGCCTGTGTATGTAGTTCTGTAGTTACCACTTGCAATGATATCGACTGAGATTACACCAACGCAAACTTTCTATAGGTATCACAATTAGTTCTTTGTCCGGGCAGTATCTAACATTTCTGCAACCAAAGAACAAACAATAGTTTAAGTAATATCTACTTTCTCATTTCATTTCCATCATTTTAAAAAGGAATCATTTTGTCAATACCGTTTCAATAACTAGTTTAGTTCCACAAATACTGAAGTCTGCAATTGCCGTGCAGGTTTCGTCATTCTTATCGAATGTTCCTACAAACAGGATAGTATAAAAATTATTGAAATACTTGAAACTAAATGGCAAACAACAAGTTTGAAATGTTTTAAGTATTTTTTTACTGTTTTCGAAGCATTTTTCAACTCGTTCCAAGGCACTGGTTTGTTCAGATTCTGGAAACTCCGTTTTCACAATGTTAATGAACAGATCTTTATCTGGAACTCCATCTTTCATCTGCAATTATCAGAAAAAGTTAATTGTCAAAAAGGAAACTTGTTAAAACGGAGATGCAACAAAACACTTTTCTACTTACCCCACCGACAGCTTCTGTTGTGCAGACAGCAATGCACTTTAAAAAGAAAAAATATCTTTGCATACAAAAATTTTGATACAAAATCACATTTTTAAGTAACTTCTCAATACCTTAACATCTTTGTCTTTGTATTTTTCACCATCATTGCAACTTTTGAGCTGTTCCATAAGTTTTTCTCCAGGTCCCAAGGTCCCATTTCGACAAACAAAAAGCCCATTTCCAAAAGCTGACTGCACATGTAAACATATAAATATTTTTTTGGAGATCAAATTATGTCGAACAATTTAGTTTAACAATGGATATTTGCACACAAACCGTTTGGGATGCCAAGAGAATGGTGATCACACAAGTAGCCGACACAAGTACAATAGGTTTATACATTTTTAGGCTTGGTATAATCCAAAAGTAGAAGAAGTTTCAATATTTTTTCTTTTGAAGGATGATATCTAAATATAATATCTAATGACTAATGGTTACTAGTCTGATTCCAGTTGGACACTAGACTTGACTGATGCTAACCGACCCGCTGAAGTTTCATCCTCCAAAAGATGATCGGACTGCTTGTCTTGTTGCTTATATATCTTGTGACCAAAGCGGCATTCACTTTGCATCCATCGACTTTAGACAGCCATATTATCATCGAGAGGAGATATACATAATTGATGATTTAGGAGGTGGACCAAAACCTCTTCAGTAGACTTGAATTACCGTCAATTAGAAAATGGGCTGTGATATTTTTTCTAGTGTCACGAACAGGCGACAGAACAAGAACGCTTGCGTTGAACACCCATATTGAACATTACATTGATAACTGATAACACATATATCCAACATTTTTTGTACAGAGTAGAGGGTTTCCTTGAGAAAAGGTTTCCTTGAATGCGCTTTTTGCATGGATTACAACTAAATTGCAATGCACCCTGCATGAGTTTTTATAGTGCAAATTACTTTTTGTTTGTCAACTTGAAATAAAAATCACCTTCATTCCTTGAATTTCAATAAGCCACAATTTTTTCTTCATACAAACAAGTATAGGATGACGAAAACAAAATCATACAATAAAAAGTGCATCAGTAACGCAGTTGGTACGCAAACGACCGTTAAAAATTGACGATTATGACGATTCTAAGTGTCCTCCTGCATCAGCTTATAGTTTTTAATCTAGTTACCTACTAAATTCATATTTGACTAATGCAAATACATGTGTACGCAGTCTGTGACACCGTCGTACCACTCTGAATTATTTTACATTTTTATATGTATGGGTCATTGAGAAAATGCCCTTATTCAGAATAAAAAACATTTACTGGGTTTGTTTGTTTAGTTAGTAATTTAATGTACCTTACTCGTAATAGCTTGGTTTAAGGTCAAAAGACAAGTAAATGTGTGACAAAGTGCAATTCAAAATGCGTGATTAGGCGCTACTACTGATTTATACAACGTTTATGTTTTTGTACTGGCATAGATAAATGATAATAACAATGTATCATGCTATAAATGCTAATATACCACAAATTGTACAAGATGCTCGTGACTTTCGTAAGTCATATAAGCACTAGATATAACTAGTGATAAAGCGTGTTTGACAAAGGTACACTCACTGATTGATTATGTAATATTAAGGCCTGTTGCCCCAATGACGACATCTTAATTAAGTTTCGCGAGTAACTTTAGTTCACTAATTTATGCGCAGATCCGCCTTGAATCATTCTAGAATTCTGACTTCTTTGGGGCTGTACACTCAAAATCCTTTGCCCATTCTTTAGATCTTGTCAATGGGAATGTGGCTCGCACGTTTCCAGGACTGTGCTGGTTGAAGTCTCGTAACGCGTGTAGATAAGACTTCTCTGCATGTTCGCACCACGTCTACATTAAGAGATGAAATTAGAGAAAAATTTCCACTATGAAAATATTTTTAGTTATTATCATACATTTGCATATTTCATCCAGAACAATTGCTGCGGTGTAAACTCCTTTAGTCCAGGTAATATCTTTTCTTTCTTTCCATCTTTCTTCAAGTCGTTCAAATGCTTCTCGTACGCCTTGTAAGCCATTTTAACCCCGACTATATCGGCAATATCATCGTTAATTGCTTGCGAATGATCAATACTGGAAAATAAGTTGGAATCCCATGGATCGGCCTTTTTATATTCGTCTCCATCATAATCTTCAATAAGGCTATCTGTCCAGTTGTAGTATCCTTCGTAACTCATGTCATCCCAGAAGTCGCCACGTTGGCCTCTCTTGTTGAAATGAACCCCTATTTGACAAAAGTAGAAATTATTTGCCTAATCGTAATCAAGCTATTTTTGACATCTCTCTTGGTCTCTTACCATTGGTGTCAAAACTGTGTCCTAACGTGTGAGAAAGGACAGATCCTATACCACCGTAGTTCATGAATCTAAATGAAAAAGAATCTCATGAACTCAAAAGTTACAATTTCTATGACCAAGGGGCACTCACCCAGGATACGTGTTACTAAAAATTGGTTTCTGGACTAAGGCTGCTTGAATGCCTGTGTGTTAAGAGTAAATACAACATGAACAAGATGACTGTATCATACATCAGAGGTTAAACCACTTTTAGTTGGTTCAACCGATTGCATTTGATCGTTTTTACTCACGTATTTGATTGAAGTGGTAGCTGTATTTGGCACTCACGAATCCTGTATAAGCATCCCCAACAAGATAATTAAATCTATGAAAACACGTGTATAGAATAGTTTTTCAAACATATCCAAATAAATAACTACATACAACATTAGACGAGCGGCTAGAAGACAGCTTACATGTTAGCATTTGACAGCTCTAAGAATTTCGTCCATTGGAACCTCAATCCAGCTACATGGTTTTGAACGAAATTGAAGTCTTCTGAAATGTTCATCTATAATTAAACAGTACCCATTAATTTGTTTATATATTTCAGCAGTGTCATAATGATTGGATATTTAAAGACAGCATTTATTACATTTTTATAGTATTCGTCAATTTTATTGTCATCCATTACCCACGCATCTGTACCAATAAAGGTATGAACATCGTTAGCTTTGTCAATTGCGTGAACTTTTGTCTGCGAAGTAAGAAACTTGGCGCTTTCAATGGTCTCTGCGTAGCCGTGCTTCATGTTGTCCATTAGTTTAACGAGCTAGTAAATATTTATAAAATGCCAAACACAAAAACACATAATAATAGATTTCTCCTTAATTAGCATATATCAATAAACAAACCAAAATAATAGTTTATGAAATGACTTACTGTTTGGGTATCATTATGATCAAAATATCGATTTATGTAGTCGCGAGACATGGCGTAATCAAACTTTTCATAGGTCTCACGCAGACAGTCCAATGGGCCTTGACTGTCAAAATAAGTTAAAAACAATTACTGCTTGTTTGTTCAGTGTTCATTGTCTAACTTGGTTGGAAGGTTTCAATCGTCACCTTTTATATTTTTCAAGCGTAGGAAAATGTTCAGCGTGTGTTAAAGTTGTCAATCTAGTTAACAAAGCTGCTGCGGTTTGTAAAAACAGTATATTAGATACTATTCTAGGGTTTGCCTCATTAACTGCTTTCACATGGTTAACTAGCCAGTCCACATCTGCTGCGACCTCTGATTCCTCCGTGATTTTCACCTTAGTTCCAGCCAAAAGGTGGCTGTAAAAGCTCTTGAGGTTGAACTAGGTATTAAAGAAAACGGATATCAGTTAGGTTCAATCATTCACAGATTACATGACTATTTTAGCTGTTACCTTATTGCCGAAGTCATGATGCTTCGTTATGTTACTAAGCGGGTAAGCATCAATCTTATCTTCAGATGGATGCTTCAAGGAAGCCATGAAATCTCTCATTTCCTTGATTCCTTTATCATCTTCCTTAATATCTCGTTTACCCTTACTCAGAATTTTAATGATTTCTGCTATTTCTGAATTTTCTTTATGTAATGTCAGCTCTCCAGTAAACATCTATTTTAAAATCCGTAATAATTGCCTAGATTAATGTATGAAATAGTTTAAAAGTAAAATGTGACGACAATTCCAAATTCGACTTACCAGCGGAATTTCGCCCTCTTCAATAAATATATCGAAAAGATAGGGAGCCACACCATACGCAACCGCGATTCTAACGTTGTTTGCAACCATCTTTTGCCAATCAAACTTCTTTCCAGGGGAATCTTTTCCAGTCAACATTGGCCAGTCTCCAAACTTTTTCAGATAACTTGCAATCATATCCACTTGCATTTCACTGTTCATCTCTTCTCTCCATTTTTCACATTGTTGGTAGTAAAGAGTGGCCTTTTCCATGATCGGTGACGAAACATTTTTAGCGTCCAGCAGTGCTATAGATAATTGAATTGAATATTAATCTCATTGTACCAAAGAGGATAAATATATATTGTACACATTTTGTGACTAACTCTTCGAAAACAGTTTTGAAACAAGTTTTGTTACCTAATGTTTGCCCAATCGCTACAGATCCCAAGTATCCTACTTGACTCTGTTGATACATGTCCCCAACATCGTTATCGCTGTCATCTCCTTCTCCAATCATTGTCCTTCTAACACAACTGTAACTCAACCAGTTTCCCGATTTGCACGGATCCTCCTGGAAGCTGGTCGAAATGAGGAACTCCTTGGCTGCTTCAATGCAGTCTTTCGTATAACAAACACTTGAATCAAACTTTGTAATCGAGTCTGGGTTCGAATGCCCTCCATCTTCAGCTAACTTTTTCAATTCTTCCAACTGTTTTTTATGCTTTTTAAACTGTTCTTGACCACGCGACTGGTTCCTTCGAAGTTTTGCTGTTAAACAAACTTCTATTACTATAAACAAAATCACCAATTTCAAAGTGAGGCCGGTGATAGACATTTTGTCGAATTGGAAATTGTTTGAAACTTAATCCCCGCGAATCATATTTTCGTCTTGTCCAGTGGCTACGTTCTTTGTGTCTGGGTTTACCAGTTTTTAAATCATTTCCAACAATTTTTATTGTATCAAAAAGACAAGAAACTTGTTGTACAGAAGCGCAGTTCTTTTTTGGAGTAACGTCATATCGTCTAATTAGGCATTAGATGAAAAAAATCTCACGCTTGGAAGTATTATTGGGTCTGGACCGAAGCTGAGTCTGATAGTAAGCAGTTCTTTAACATTATCGCCATTATTTAAAGCAACCATGCATGAGTTTTAACCTGAACTAGGTTGAAACTTTTGTCCAGCAGGGTAATAATTACAATAATCAAAAGGTTATTTTGGTGATTGCCAGGTACTCGTGAAATATCTTGTTTTATGTATTTAGCTAACACCTTGTCTTTTAAAGATAAGCCAAAGATATAGTTACGTAATACCTATTGACGGTTTTTGCAGTGAAGGTCAACATGATTGAAGCCCAGCCATGTGGAAACTTGAAGATAGCTTGTTTTCGATGCTGTGCGTCTCGCTCAAAATAACTACTGTTTTGATGCCTTGTTTGTAGTTAAATCCAGTTTTACTCTTTTTTACCCATAAAACACCGCGAGTAGTAGCGTCAGCTAAAGAAGGTAGCGTGTAGAAAAATGCCATTTTTATGGAGGAAGTTAACCACATGTCTAAACAAATGGGCAATAAATTTTTCTGAAAACTTTAGTTTAGTTAGTCAAGATGATAATGGTGATAGTGATAAAGCAGGTTGTTAAATAAGGCGAACTAGTCACTAGTCGTTTGAAATCCAAGCGGGTGTGCATTTACAGCGAAGTGATTACAGCTAATTGCTTGTTTAGAATATGTGTAAAACGATTTGCGTTTGTGACGAGCCTGAAATAGAAGTTGTAAAATCTAAAGAAAACCAGGAAGTGTAAGAAAGTCTAGTTGAAGCCGCTTCTTTTCACAATAACTAGGTCTGAGATGCTTATCAGCATGGTTCGAGAATTAGCTACTAGAATTACCAGGTCCCATGAATGAATTTTTTAACTTGATTTTTTATTTTCCAAAAATTACTTTACTTATAGTTACAAAACGCTTATTACTATATTATATCGATACTTTAACATATTAGTTTCGAAAGCATATCATCAAGGCAGGCGAAAAATGGCTGGGGCTTTTCACATTGTTGATCCAGCAAGAGGTCATCCGAACCTTATTATTTTGCCAAATGAAACTTACTTCAGATTAGAATCAAGCATAATGTATTCCGTCAGCGAAAAATTAAAGAGCTTACCAAACCTATCGAAACAATCCGCAACCTGTTTTCGGGCAAAGCTGCTGCTATTTATAGGCAAGACGATGTCAAAGTAGCGGTTGAATAGTTTCATCCTTGGAATCCCTGTAGGTCCTAGCTACACACGCATGAAATTGGAACAGGATATGTTGTAAACAAGCAATAAACAGTAAGATTTGCTGCGATACATCATCAAAGCTTTTAGTGAATGTTCTTACCAGCAATGTAATCGCCATTTCACAATTTTTAATGCACTTTTGATGGAAAAACGGATTAAAACGAACCGCATCAATTCAATATTATTAGAACTTGTTACACAGATTTTTTTTTCCTTTTTAGTTCTTCTTTTCTACTTACATTTGGATTTTGATGGCGCGTGTGTATTTGCTCGCATTGATAATATTTTTCTTGCAAATATTTACTTGGCACGAGTTTTCCGTCTTTGCATTCAAAGTGATTCTTATTCCAGAAAACCTTTAGGTATTTAAACGCAAAGCAATATGAAAAAAAAAACGATTGTCAGCTTGGCACGTATGAAATTAAATTTACCTCTCTGTCAATGTTTCCAAACTCATATTCCAAATATAGCAAATCCGATTCGCCAGAAACGGTTGTCGTGAACTCAGGGGTAGTAGTTGTAGTTTCGATGAAATCGGCCTGTGCGACAGTTTCATCTTCTTCGCTGCTAGAGGAAATATTGAAAATAGTCGTCTCTTCTCCCGAAGGCGTAACACCATCTTCGGTTCCCATCCCTGGGTTTGAAATCCCAAGAAATATGATAAAACTCAAAAGGATCTTTGAGGTAGACATGTTGCTTCAACAATCTACACAAGTATGATCATTGTGAAGCTATTTATGCCATTTATAAACAGACCCGTTAGATGCACATAAGTATGATAATTAAACTGCATACACGCTTAAAAACAAAACGCTGAAGTTTGATTATGCGATTTTTTTCAATCGATTCTCCACAACCGACGACACGTTTTTTATTCACATTTTTTCATCTTTAGCGTCACATCTTTCGATTTTTTTACAAACACATATAATTTTATATACCGGAGCATTTGTCCACGATTCATGAACGTTTTATAGTTATGTAATTTTCTTAATTACCCAATTACTCCTAGATTTTTATATATCTCTGGTTCTTAGTCGTGCATCAATTAGGTTTAAAACTATATAGACTCAGATTTGATTTATATCTGTGCACAGAAGTTACGGGGAAAACTCAACGAGTATGAAGATTGACAATGACAAGTGATGATAGAGTTATACTCTCGCGTAAGAGGTTATCATAAATTTCTACTAAAATTCTTCAAATTGATGTTTCTTGTCGAACAGAATACGATAACATAGACTGGAGTAGGTCTGATTTATGGGCTTCAAGTAAATCTGCATTTCGACATGAATTTTGTTTTACTGAAGTGGTACAATGAGATAGCGTCACACGAAGAAGAAATATTTCTAATGAACTCAAAAATAACAAATAAAGATTCCGTCAACAACCACAGATCGGGAGCGCCGTTCTGGTTCCGTACTTAGATACTTATCTCCCACTTGACGCTGTGCCAGTTCCAGATTGAGGCATGTCTTTGGGATCAATGAGGGTATTAGATTCAGTTGCATCTGCATCTTTCTGTATTCAAAAATAGTTTTTGCCCAATATTTTCTCTCCACGTTCAGTACCAAATTTGTGTAGTATAAATTGGTTCTCACTAAATGATAAAATAACTAGTGCTTACTAATTGTACCATCTCTCGTTTTATTGTTTAAACACCAACAGATAATAACTTTATCCTGGATATACTCGCCTTGAGCATTTCTTGAGTAATTCGTAATTTTATTTTACATCCTAGGATAATTTTATTGTAGAACAATCATGTTTTTTACGCACAGGTATTGCATAAAATATTTACCAGGAAATACACAGGTTTGATTACATAAACGTTTAACTGCTTTCGGCAGAGTTTAACTGTGCTTGTACAATAGTCATATACTTAACACATTTGGTATACACGCACAATCTAAAAAAGAAGTTGTTTATAATATTTTTCTCTTCACTTTATTCAGACTCACAGTTCAATACTTTTCAATTAATGAAGCGCTGTTACATATTTCTTTTCTAATCAAGGGTAAACAGGGAAGAATTCATAAAACCTGATTTTAAATATTAGTAAGACAGAAAAGTGCATATAAAAAAGAGTAAAAATGAACATAAAAGTTGTATATAGAAATATAGATTCGTTTAAATAGGTATCCAGCCCAGATTGTTTCCACTATTCATTTAATCACTTTTATAAAAGTATTTAACTCGTCATCGTCAAGATGCCCTCTCAGTAGGTTTTCTATTTCATTATGAAAAACACAAGAAACGATATTGTATTGTTTTGTATATCAAACACATAACGGTAACAGTCATTTCATATTTCCGATACAAAAAGCATAATCGCACATGGTACACACATCCAGTCAGTAGGTTCAAGTGTTTTATAAGACTATTTTTAAGTGTATTTTAAAATAACTGTACTCCATCATATTTCATATTTCTATTTACCACCGGGCGAGGATTCTATTTTTTTAATAAACGTGCAGTTTTTTGTTTGGTTCAGTGTCCACTGCCATTCACCTCATTTATATTAATATGCTTTCGAGTATTTTGTTCGATAATTTCATGAATATTTCGGAACGTTGTTTCGAACAATGAAATATTGCCCATATTTGTGTTAATTCATTCGTACTATTTTTTGACGACAATTTGTTTATACTCTAATTTGGCATCATTTTTTAAGAAAATTAACACTTAGTACTATTTTTATAGTAAATTTTGTTGAATAATTTAATAATGCAAAGTTTTTATAAACTCAAAACGAACATTTTAACAAAACATTTTTTAGTAAAATTTGTATTCACAGACATTGATTGAACGCTTCCCTGTTGCATTTTTTGTTTATCCTAATATATTTTATCTTCAAAATATTCCACAAAAATAGATCCGGGGTTGGTAACAAAACTGTCACCATTAGCCCTTAAGTAAACATGAAACAAAGACTGGTTTTTTGCATGCAAGTGACAAATTTGAACTGAGTATTTTAAAGAATATAGCAAAAGTTTATTCGTTGAAAGACTCGAAACGGAATTGAAGAGAAGAAAACAAAAACTTCTTCGAACAAATAATTCTGGCCATGAAGTTACATAAAATCTGCGAACTGATA
This sequence comes from Salina celebensis, assembly GCA_036561885.1. Taxonomy (NCBI): domain Eukaryota; kingdom Metazoa; phylum Arthropoda; class Collembola; order Entomobryomorpha; family Paronellidae; genus Salina; species Salina celebensis. The sequence continues at coordinate 12,137 of JAAXOA010000149.1, read as the reverse complement.
AAAACTATCAGAATGCCAATAAGGGACTGTCATCTTGTATACCTTGTATAAGCATAATATTTGCTGTGCAAACTGTAAATAGGACAAAAATTTGCAACAGAACTTGTTACTTTGAATTTGTAGTTTTCTATCCAAGCTCTACCTTTCACCTTGACAACAAAACTCTAAATATGGCCACACAACAAGTAAAATAATTGTACTTGGAAAACGGTTGCTATTCACCTGCTTAGGTTTATTTTCAACAAAAAAGTTTAAAGTGAAAACGTCAGTTGTCTGAATAAACAACTATTTTAAAACAATAAAAGCTCGAAACAATTAAGTTTTGGCTGCTCTGGAGAGTACAACTAATAAAACAAACATGTACTGATATTGGCTTGTCTCTCAACTTGCCACTTTATTAAATTGATTTCTGTATCAAGAGCGAAAAAAAAATTGTAAGTAATAAAAAAGCGTTTTAAAAAGCTGCTTCTTTGCATTAAGAAAACAACTAGGTTTGACAATAGCACTGTGGAGTCTCTTAAAGACCTATGTCATACAATATCAAACTTTCCTACGTTTCCCCAGTGGCATTTCTTTGTTGCTTGCATGGCTCGGATCAGACAAAATGGACATATATTTTAATATTTTTTATCGAAAAGTTTGTCAAGATGGATTTTCTTTTTTGGGAAATGTTGAATGAAAATAAAAATATTATTTTATATATAGTATACATAATATCTGACTATCTATAACCGAGATGAAATTAATTTCGTACAAAAGAATTCAAGAGTATAATGTACACAAAAAATTAAATATTTAGAATAATATAACTTTAGTTTAATAGCTAAATATAATTTACTGTTTTCCAGTGTTAAACTCTGGCTCTCGTCATTTTTCTGATGAATAAAAAACGTAAAGGGTTTTGATTGTTACATTTGATTTGGCTGAGACCTTAGTGTAGAAGACTGTGGAGTGGTTGAGGTTGTTGTTCCACCACTCATCTCACTAAGGCGCCTAAGCTTAAGTCAATGAGCGTTCCATCGGTCAAACTCTATTCCCGAGTCAGGAGACGACCCGAGGGCAGGAGGACTTAAAAACTGACACGTTGTCAACTGTCTCTCAAAGTCCAGGAGCTGGCCCATGAAATGGAAGTTTGGAGAAATGTTGGATTTTCTCGATCTCACAAGGTCGTACGCTTCGTTAAGAGAGAGGCCCATTTTGAACATAAGGTAGGCCATTGTGATTGTCACGGATCGGGATATTCCTGCAAGACAGTGAACCAAAACTCCTTCTTCCTTCGATCGGCCTTCATCTGAAAACAAACAAAATTATAATTTTTTAAATGCTTGTTTAGTTCACAACTTTTGCATTTGCATAATTTTTTGGCTTATGGTTCTACAAATCACATTGAGTGTGTTATGCAATGATACGTGGTAAAGTATGGAATTACAAATTAAACCCAAAGTTTCAATCGCTTCCGCCTACGTATTCTTTGACACAAGCAAATCACCTTGTTGTGCGCTTGATAACTTTGGTTTATAAATAGTACAGGTACCAAATCCTCTTTGAGGTCTAAAGATAGACTACCGATGTATTTTTATGATGTAACTACTTCTCACGGAGAGGTTTCATGTAATGTTATATTTAGCTCGAGAAACATCCGACTCAAGTGTCATTTCCACCAAACAAAATTATCAGTATCATACATCCAAAAATAGTAAAAGAGAAAACACGTTGAACAAACAACATTCATATTTGCTTCAAACAATCACCCGCCAACGCTAAAAACAGGATCAGGGGAGAAAGCCACGAGATGAAAAAAGAAAAAGTTTACAATTCCCAGGGAAACATTTCAATTCAGGTAAAATGTGTACATATACGCTAAAAATAAATTTCATGAACATTAAACAACCCGCAACCGGAAACACGGTGGCGTCGACGACAAGGCATTATCAACTGCTTTGCTCCAGACAAAAGATGTTTGGTTTTCCCTGGAATTCATTGGTTAACAGTTATATAGTTTCTATCCCACTTTAATACTTTTGCAATGTGCAACCACGCCAGAACATGTAATCATATCGTGTGGGATAAAAATATAAAACAATCACACGGATGGCCCTTTTAATTAATTTTGCACCCTGGTACTGCAGGGAAGTAGTGCAGTCTTAAATTTATGCCTTCCATCATGAACAATCAAGGCGAATAAAGACTCAAAACGTTACACGTAAGTATGTGTATTGTGTGTACCAAGAAAAAGTCGCTTAAAAACAATACTTTGAGCAACCCAAGTAGGACATAAGCTCAAGAAAACGGTTAAAGAAAGTCCTAACATTCCTAAAGTTTTCTTTTGCTGCGTGGGAGAAAGTAGGAAAATTCCAAACGAAAGCACTCGTAGGAAGGGTTTGGCACAAGAAAATACAAAATGGGCCGTAGGGTAATAAATTTACAAGAGCACTATTTTTTCATATTCTTTAACGATTTTAACATGCATGATTTTGATCACTACAAAAAGCAAAATAAGAATTGAGGTAAAAAACTCTAGACAATTTTTGTCACTGTTCATTCATCATTACCATTTCCCTCATTTTATTTGCCAAACGTTATAAACTTTGGTGTTGGCGCTCACCAGGCGGAAAGACGGCTAAAAAATGCACGAGGAGAAAGTACCTAGAAAGCATAGGGGAAAGTTCATCCCGTAATCTGACAAACCCAAGTTGTGAATGAAATTCTAACAAACGAGGAGGCGGATATGTACATACACACATCTCCAACATTTCACCCACGCGAATATCCGTAATACTCCACCGCGGACTAATGTAAACAAACTTTTATCCTTTCATGGTACACCCACGCGATTCTTGTTTTAAAGCAATTGTGTACTAATATTTTCGAAGGAAAAACATTCACTCAAGTGATCTAGATTGTCTTAAGATGTTTCCAGTTATGTAATCCAATACAGAACAGAATATAGACAATAAATTTTTGCTTAAAATACAGTGTCAGACATTGCCTTCATCTGTCATTTCGTACACTACACCTTGCCAACGTACAAAAAATGGACTTGATAGTACTAGATATGGACTTGTAAGACTAGATATGGCATGGAAACAATTTAATTTTGCAACCTCAAGTTCGAACTCTTTAGGACTAAAGAGACAGGAAACAATGGTCGTGATTTGAATTACGAAGCTTTATACAAAATGTTGATAAAAATGCTTTATATTAAAGAAAACCTTTTAACGTGCTTGACATGTTAAATGGAATTTGTTAAGTGCTCTCTATTCAGAGTGCGCATTCTGCACATCCATTTCCACATTTTATCGGACGGAAAGCAAGAATGCAGACATTCACAGACAAAACGATGAGCTATAGAGGGAAAAAAGAAATCTTTCACCAACGCAACTTCACTTTTACTATCGAGGAAAATGTTTTTCCGGATTCATCCGATTCGGGTCTTACCGAACAATTGTGGAAAACGTACCAGGATGGTTTTCAATACAGAGTTCATGTGTATGCAGTGCACTTGTTCTGCAAGCAAAACCTCGAGATGAATTATCAACCAAGGATAAGTATCTTGTATTCTATACATTGCAAAACCGCAAAATATTCTTCATTCAAACCTTACTACAAAATTGCTTCTCGCATTAAATTTTTAAGCATGGAAACAACTCAACTCGCTTTAATAGTTGAAATCTAATTATCCATCTTATAAACGCTCTACTTTAACTGCCAACAGCCCCACTCCGACGGAATACTCTGTAGAAATGTTTCCACGATCTTCCCACTCACTTTTTTATGTAATTCATCATAACCAATCTGAAGCTCGCATCAATTTTCTTTCTGGAAACATGCATAAAATCATTTCAACAAATTGCTTTTACACACCAAATGTGTCCTTGTGCATGACACAAAAAATGATGCTTTGATGGGCTCCTCTGACATTGAGAACGCTTACAATTTTTCCTCTCTTTGTCAGCATGTTTACGAGAGGCAATGCGAGATGCTGCACTTTAGCCTTGTCCCACCCACACGACTGGGTTCTCTCAGTGTGTACTTTCACTATACAGAAAATTTATCACAAAACTCATCATCTTATCTCTTAAGTCGTAAACTTTATTTTCCGTAATTGCTTTCACTCAACTGGATGTATGCAGCTTCAGCTTCAAATGTATTTTATGTCCTACCCCACTGCTCTACACGGTATTCAATCTGGTAACAAGTCTGCCCGGATATACTTTGGCTATATTTTTCATTCATGAAAAGAAGCACACAGCACACTGCTCCTTGTAAAAAGTTTTATCGTAAAGACACTGCGTGGGCGTTGAGTATTTCTTGTGTCTTGAGGATGTGAAATCCAGTATAGACTAGCTTTCAGTATCGACCCAGGAGCTCCTGTTTGCTGAAAGTCTAGCAAGAAGCAACTCTAGCTCTATGCCCGTATTTCTGATATAACAAAGTATCTATAATTTTAGTAGTTCACGTGAGCCAAGGTCTTTTTCCCGAAACGATGACTCATCCCGTCTTCTGCAGGTGCTGGTGCTGGTGCCCTCATCCCTTCTAAAATGTATAGCAAATGGTATTCTACACAAACTCTAGAGAAATGGCGCAATAACAGAAACTGATGCAAAACGTTCTCAATTGAAAATTTCTCACGTGTGTGACTTAAGTAAACAAGGGTGTGGGCGGTTGAACACTTTGTATAACTAAAACTAAATTATGCATTCATTTGCTACGTTCTTTAATAAATTGAATTACAACAACATAACAAAGCTCGCACGTGGAAAGGTTCCCTGTTAGTATTGAGTTGATACGGGCCTAGTCTTGCTGCAATCACCATCGTAATTGCTTAACTTTCGTATGATTTGAAACAATTTCCTGTCGTTTACGAGAAAATCTCTTGCGACAGTTACGATATAGCCTTGGAAGCTGGTAGCTAGCAAATTTAGAATGGCTTTATTCCGATAACCATTCATCTGAATGAATAAAATCCATCAACTGGATGTAACTACACCTCCTTATTTTGTATTCCTCTCCCTGGCGACATTCTGCAAGGGGGAAAATCCTGTTTACTGCGACATAAATATGCAAAAGCCCCATTTTGTGCTTACTATTCCCCATTCATTTTTTGGGAAATGTGGGCGATGTGCTTGTTTGACACGACAAGCAATCGAGTGGATAAAAGTCTTGGAAAACAGCTCTGCATTTAGGTTCATTGAGACAACAACAAAAAAAAAAAAAAAAAAAAAACACGCTCCCAACTCCCATCGCGTCGTTTTTCCTTTATCGCTACATTCACGACTGCAGCAACCAACCACCACCCACCCACGCATCCGAAGGACAACTTTTTTCAGCCAATCAGGAGAAAGCAGTTATTGTCAAGAGGGGAATTTCTTCCTGTTTCTCAATGAAAACTCTTGTTCAAAATACTCCATATAAAAACTCCACTTTATATACAATATTCAAGCTATTGTGCCTGGTCCTCTCAAAGCCGTCCCCGAATGCTTAGTAACAGCGAAGCGCTATATGTTTTTACCCTTTCATTAAAGAGCGCGAGAATTTTGTTCCAGGCTTGGAAAGCTTTTGTTAGAGAGATGGCTCGTGTGCTTGTGAATAGAACGATGAAAGTTGAGGAATGTAACCATGTATTTTAATAAACGAAAGGATGAATGAACGTGTAGAGAAGCGGATAAGACAATATCTGCTACAACTGAATGAACCTTTTGTTGCAGGTAGAAGAAAACATGGACGGAGCTCTATTTCATATAAGTTGTAAGAATTTATGAGGGGAATGTTTTAGGCTTACAGATGTGTTCAACCCAACCTGAATTGTTTGAAAGGCCTTCATGGGTTGAGATGTTGCAGCATTGTGGTGAATAGAAAGTGAGAAATGAGTGGGAGGGTATGAATGGTTAGCTGGGTGAAAGCAGATATGGATACAAGAAAAACGAAATGAAGAAACTAATCAATAGAAAACCTTCAACTCCTTCGTATATGTACATACGTAATATGGTAGTCTTAGTGGAAGGGCTAACATTACAGTTGTACATGCACATGGTTGATCAGGAAGAAAAGGCTTCTGAAAAGGATCTGTATAATATTAAACTGCAATCTTTTTTGTAAGCGTACTCAATAGAGCTTTTATTACGAAGCTGAAATATTAAAAATTAAAGCTAGTAATGAGATCGCTGGGTGCGTCTGTCTGTCCGTCTGTTGTTGGTGCTCTACAGGTCGTACGGTTTGACCGATTTCAATCAAACTTGGCAGGTCGCGCGATCCCTTGGCCCAAGAGGAAGATCCCTCTTGTTTTTAGGTTCTTACGTCAACTTTTAAGGTGCCTGTCAGGCCCCAACTTTCGTCACATGTATTTTTACGGGCTGGGATAGAGCTACTCAACGGCAAATGTTTGGGTTTGGCATAACATTGGAAAGGACACTGGCAATGTTATTCATTGACGTTTATCTTGAATCAAAACTTATAATTTTACTTTTCATCATTGTTTTACGTTTGCATCAGACTATTACTGTCACATTCTATGCTAACGTTTAACTTCGTCTTTCTAGCTGTTCTTAACAGCTTTTATTTTGATGAGGACTATCATTAGCATGTGAGCTTTGCTAAATTGCTTGTTTTCCTGTGGTAATCATACAAATTGTTCGTTCATAATCTGTACACATCAACTCCCACTCATTCCGAGTCACGACAATTCGTAGCACAGGAATTTTGAAATTCAGCCCTTTTAAAAACTCTATGCTCAGCCTCTATGTTACAAATCAGGTTTTGTGCGGATAAATAAGGCTGTAAAGGAGCTCAAAGCGGCTTCCTTTCCCCAATCGAATTACGTATTGCCATTAAATTGTCGAATCAGAACATAAAGCAGCAAAGATAAAATCCACCTACACGATTTCCTCAATTGGTTCAGCGTAAGCTTCTAAATCTGACTAAAGCACAATGTTTTTAGACGCTTGGATGCAAGCCTAGTCCAGTAACATGGAATAACCGGTATTGTGAACAAATATTTTTGATCGAATTGAATTGCTCCAACAAAGCTGCAAGTTGAATTGGGTATTCAATCGATATTCCGTCATGGCATAATTTTTGCACTAAACAAGATTGCTCATTTTGTTCATAAGAATAGATATAGCTCCAGCAGAAAGGTCCGCTGCCTTTCTTCAACTAACTTTCTCTTTTGCACAGTCATTTTTCATACGCGATCACTCATAGATTGAGATTTATTTTTTCTATGCCAGACCATAAGACTACAAAACTTTTATAATATCCCTGAACTTGATGAGTAATATGCGACAACAGCAGTTTCTACTTTCTCCATTCGCAAACTCCATGTTTGAACAAAAACAGAACTTTCTCTCGCAGTCATGTCTTCTCGTTATATGTGCAGTTCATGAATTCGGTTGCGCGACAGGAGGTTTTTATTACAAGTTAAGGTGTATACACATTGCCAACACAATGAACACAAAGGTTCACCTCAAATGCGAGATTTCTTTGATGGCAGTAACACGTTGTAAATGTCACATGTACGTTGGTAGTGTAATAAAGCGATTCTACGCGGAGTTGCCAAGTGAAAAAACATTTTCATTATGGCTGGTAATTTATTATGATAGCGAAAGCGCCATCAGCAAGAAAAAGTTCTGGTCGATGCTGCGAAAATATCCTCATGCGAAAAGTTTATGGCAAGGTGTTATCAGATTTCAGACAAAGTAATTTTTATTACTGGAGTGGAGAGAAGCCTTTGCGAATAAGGGCATCATTTTGAATGATGAGAATCGATAGCTAAAATATCAGTATGTCAGGAAAGATACCAAAGAGAAAAAATGAGAACAAGGACGGTGATATGGTATTGAGTGTGCCTGAGTGTAATAATTCACCTGATGAAATTGGGATTTTTTTGTTTACTAACTAAACATAAAATGAAATTAATTTTTCGCAGAAATTCTCCTTTTGCAGAACTAAATACTAATTAAATGGTCTAGAATACTCGGAGTGCCGGAATGATTGAAAACAATTCCAGGAAGCCAAAAAATGAAACAAAATCATACCAAAAAGAAAATTATAACGAGTATAAAATAAAATAAAGGCAATCACCGATAAACTTGTTTGTTTAACAATATTTGCACAATGAACGGATTCAGAAAAACGATCGATATGAGATTGAAGTAATGATACCGGGTGTAATACAAAACGATTTTTTTTCTCTTCAAACTCATGTATGATCTGGTGATTTGAAATTTAAAACGATTTTGAGGAAAACAATGAAACCGCCATTTTGATTGGCTTTTATAAAAAGGAAAAGCAGAGCACAATAACACTAATTTCGCAATACACCGCAAGTGGTTGCCCTGATTTCCGAGGACGGCTAAAGGATAAATGACCTTTTATATTATCAATTAACGAATGCGATTTTGTATAATTTCCATGAGTATAGTGTCCTAAACCAAAGTAAACACCGAGAAGTATGCAGGTATTGTAAAAACTTTGCATGGGACATGCATATTATTAGTATTTAATATTTGATCTGACATGAGAGTTAAATGTAGCACCCGCATAAATTGAAACTTTACGATTAAACTTAAAATGAGATTGTCTATTGACGTGTTTGTGGAACTCCTCCAGCCATGTAAAAGCACTTTTGCCAACATTTCATGCTTCATGGTAGATTACCTTAAGCCACACCACCATGAAATCCAACGCAGTCGGTTGCTTAATGCAAAACAAGAGGTGTTACAGTTAAATTTTCCAACATATTGATGAAGCAAACAAATTGTGTAGGCAGTTTCCTCGAAGCCAGTATAAAACCCACTCACACGTCCTCCGACTTCGTAGTAAAAACCGCGGATCCGCTTTGACGTGTGTGAACATCGGGGAAAATTGACATCTTTGTTCATCCCAACTACTTTCAAACAGTTGTGTAGGATGTGCAGAGACAGTCATTAAAACGACAACGGAAGTAAATAGAATCAGCGGAATAAGTTGTAAATGTTATGCCAGCGATAGAGAATGAGCCAATTGACATTTTCGTGGATGGTTATCTCTCAGAAGAGCTTGTGTGGGCTGATGGTAACAAAGAAGCATTCATTTTTACTCTATGTGAGTCATTAGCAAATGTTTTGCTGTGGTTTTTCTCTAGAACATGAAACTTGTTATGTTTTGTACTAAAATCCTTACAACCACATAATGGTCGTGTTCAATCTAAGTACTTCCAAAACTCCTTTGTCCTCTCTAAATCTCATTACAAAACTTCTGTCTTGGTCAATTTTGTATCGTTGTACTACCACGGTTAGGTCATCTCATGCATTGTTTCTTCTTGGTTCAAGGAAACAGGAGAAAGTGTTTGATAAAAAAAACTCGGCCGCTTAAAACCTTCCTATTTACATGCCAAGGTGAAATGTCGAGCCAGCCAAACGTCTTCCAATTTCATTAACTTTCTCCCAAAAATAACAGGGACCTATAAATACCACTGTACTCTCTCTCTCTCGCTGTCTCCGTAAATAGCCTGGTTTCCCTTCACAACGACTACAAGCATCATTCATTTTTAATTCAAGTGGCTAAATTCCATTCTCCATTAGCGTCCACCTCATCACGTCTTGGGTTTCTGGAAACCCATGTATTTTTTAAAATACTGTAAAAAGCTTCCGTCTAGTCGGCAAGTACCCGATCCCACTGTACATCACAAAACTCGTTCGAGATAAGGAGAAAAAGGGAAAGTTGCCAGTTGTTGTTATGTTATAAAGTTGAAAGTTATCCTTTCTTCCACCTTCTGTAGTGAAACAATGTTTTCAAAAAGGCTCATGTTCATGGGTTATGTTTTCACAAAAAATCTCTCTAAACTCACAACAAACCAACTCTTTTTTTCTACTACTTGTAGGAAATAACTAGATACGATTTTATGAATATATCAACGCAGCGTTTTAAAGATTGGTGGTATCAAACAGTAATCAATAGTTAAGGCAAAAGCTCTGGAATTAATGGAATGGAATGGAATTAACGAGGTTTTCCTTACGGAGTTAAAATTTTTTGATTTGGTAATTTTCGAAATGTAAAAAAGTATGAGGGTTGCCGAGGAATAATAAATTTTATATATTATATATAGGAGCTTTACATATCCCGGCATTATTTAGAAAGTTTGAAATGAATCTGTCATGGAAATAATACAAAAGTTACAGATTGTGATTAGAAAAATACTAAAACTTTCTCAAAAGTACTTGGAACATTCTCTCTTAAAGAACTACGATTGAATTCTTAATTCACCCTACCCTGCGTCATCGGCTGATTCAAAGTAAAATGGAAACACTACATTTGACACCTCAGCTAATGGTGGAAATTAAATAAGATATAAGATATGTTTAAAATGTCGCTTATGTTTGAATTGTTTTAAAGCAACATTTTTAGTTATGAACGCATCGCTTGTGTTATTTTCGTACAGAAAATTGCATTACAGTGGGGGTTCAGGTTTCCATAAAACACATTTTGTGAGTCCAGCGGGAATGAAAATGAAAGAGAAAGTGGTAACCAAGTGTCTCACTTTTCATACTCACGCAATTTCTCCTTCGTCATGGATCGCCTACACTCTTTGTTGGTGGAACGGCCACATCAACCGAACAAATTGTCTCTTGTATCAATTTTGAAAAGTGAGTGTGTTTTTAAACAATAACATTATTTTTGAGTAAGAATCTACGTCACAATCACGCTAATTGGAAAAGGCTGTTTATGCCTAACGTGTTTTACCTTTGAAATCACAATACAAACCATAGATCTTTGAACAATATGCAGTTGTAAAATGTACAGACTGAAATTTAATTATACCTATACACTTTCCAGTGACGTCTTTCCTTACAAATTGAAAACTCATATTTCAGAAAAAAAAAGTTTTCATGCTGACGGGCTTTTGTATCTATTGACGTTAATAGCACAGAGGAGAAAGTCAAAAGGGCATATGTTTTTGAGGTGTCATGTTGAACAGAAAGCAGACAGAAATAGGAATCGTTTTTCTATAAACAAAATAAATTGAGAAAATTTCGTAAATAAAAAGAACAACTTACCGATGAACTGAATTGCAGATGGAAAGTAGCTTAGCATTGACTGAGTCCAATGGTCCGAAATGGGAATTTGCAGATAGCGAATATTACTACTTTCAAAAACGTTGGGCAGATCAGGAGTGACGTTAAGTATATGTTTAATATTGTGCCTTTCCAGAATCGAGAGATCTGCGCTGATTGCTGCATTTCCAAGATACAGGTTGGGTATGATTTCCACAGGAAATGTCTGAAAAACAGCATAAACAGGAAGTTGTAACATAAGATATGACGGAAAAAATTAAACATAAGCAGTGACGAGATGAAAAATACATAAATTCTCAACCTAGAATGTTCCATTCCAAAGCCAGGCCTTGCGCAAGCTCCTCGTTGTTGATGCTAACGATTAACGATATACAATGTGATAACCTAAGTAATTCTGCTTAGTGTTTTAAGAGCTGTTACTTGATTGCTTTTGATGTTTTAAGTGGAACTTTTGCATAGATAAAACTTTCATTTTGTAGATTCATAAATCCTACGCTTATTATTTCCTTTTGAATATCAAACCATTTCCCTTCATTAATTCCATATCCTGCCGAGTTGCAAAATATTCAGAGATGGGAAGGAGTCATCAGACATTGCCGAGTTGTTATCAACTGTATTGGAATGCTTGCACATTTACGTCTCGTATATATGGCAATGGGAAAATTTCCTCTCATTTATTTGCATATCGCAACTCTTGGTTCCTTTTAACAGCTTTTGCAACCTTAATCCCTCTCCAATTTCTCATTGAAATTTAGGCAGTATAAGTTCAAAAAGGGAGCCACTACAAAACTGTAAACCATTCCATTATTTTTTCAATTATGAAATGCCCGTTGCCATAATGATCATTGAGTTAAGGATTTACAGGAATATACAATTTCCGTCATTGCCAAACCGTTTGAAAGAATTATTACTATCCTATTACATACAAGTTCACAACCATTTAAGAAATGGAATGAATGAAATGAATGCTTCATTAGTTTTAAAATAAAAGCTGTAAAGCTGATAATGACGAAGCTGAAGAGAGTTCTTGTCCAGTTATAAAATATGGTCATCAAGTCATAGTTATTGTGTACCTTTAAAAGAGTT
>JAAXOA010000148.1:0-33189 GCA_036561885.1 Salina celebensis | reverse complement strand
GCTTGTACATGTAACTTGGACCCATCTGATCCATGTATCATGAACAGTTCGGCATGTGAGCAACGTATTAGGAACCCGATTCCTGGCCCCGTAACACATAAACGTAATGAAACTTGTCATAAAACTAATGCACATAATTGATCACCTCTAAGATATCAATCAAAATCAAGAACTAAAATTTTTCGAAATTAATGAATCATTATATCTAAATTTAATTGCGCCATTAACTCGGAAACGAAACGAAATTATGCATAGGTGCAATGACAAAAAATGACGCCCCCAACGAGGTCTATCGAAATCAAGAATAAAAAAATTCATAATTAACCAAGTATTTATCGCTAACTTTAATTGCGTCATTAAAAAAAAAAAAGTTAAACCACGGTAGAAGATGACTGGTAAGCAGATTTATGCTAAAGACTAGCAGCATAATCTTGACCGGGTCCGGCGTCGGGCCGCTAGATGCCTCTGAGTGTAAGTTCGCTGGTATGATGAAACCTGCGAATAAATACGCGTGCCCTTCCGTGGAGGACGCTTCCCTTGTGGATTCCGTGATGTGTTCCACAGGACCTGACTCATGAATGACCTGACCTTCAATATCACTAGAAGGAGGAAGCCTTCGAGATGCTGGGGAATGGCAATGCCGGCTCCTTTAAAACTCTCAAGACCTTCATGCAACTCAACAACCACAGGCAGGAAATTGACATTTTGAAGTTGGACCTTGTTCCTTGGAAATTGTTCGAAATCCAAATCGTGTTTGGAGGCGTAATGAGCCCGAAGGTGTATCAATTTAGTGTACTAAACGTAATCCAGACACATGTCACAACAAACGGGCTGACCAGTCTTCATATGAATGGCGGAGTGTTCCACGAGCTTCACTCTGGAGTGAAACAGATAGGGACAAAATCCACACTGGATTATCGATTTCGGAGGGGTGTCATTAACAGACTGGAGGTGATCCCTCATATTGTCTTGGTGTACAAAAGAGTTACATTCCGGACAATACTGGTGGAAAGGAGAATTACAAACTTTCTGTTTGATTTAGAGGCATCCTGGATGTAGAGTACAATGTGGAGGGAATTTTGCTGGGAATGGGTGAACCTCGAGGTGTAGTTGGGCACTGGACATGGATACGGTTTCTATTCTGTTTCGTGGCGCTGAGTTTGGAGAGACTTCACAAGTCAGGAGGTCTTTGTTTATGAACGGTTTGCATGTGAAAGTCTGGAGGAGATGTGGACCCAGGCGCTAGTCACAGGCAAAATATACGTGCAGACTGGATTTGGGCAGCTAACAGCGTAGTCCTTCGTATGTTGTCTGACGTGGTCAAGTCTCCTCTTGAACGGACCTTCCCCCGACAGAAGTCGCAGGTTAGTTGAGGTTAACCAACACATTCTCTGCATTCCTTACACACATCACATTGTTCGAAATCCACATCTTCCTTTATATCGGTGAGGGTTAAATCTTTATATGTACCTTCTTCGTGAAGGGTGACGGTTATTTTGGAAATGTAAATGCACAAGGAGACTCTAATGGACGTGTAGATGGCTTGAATGCCAAGCATTGTTCGAAAAAAAAATGTTCGAGATGCCCGCAATCGAAAAATCCAAATATTGCATACACAATAAGTTGGAAATTTTCTCCCCCTTCATGGTGATCACGGCAGAGTAGCTATGGTGTCAAATCCGATGTTCCTTCATCATTTGCCTGGAGTTCGAATCCCTGTGGTTTAAATTTTCTTTTTGTTCCTAGTTTATTGAGCATTGCGGTAGCATATGCTATCTGAGAATAGGTCTATCGTCTGTCCCTATGTCCTGATTTCCAGATTTCCATATCGCCTGTCCGACGATAACTGCCCAGCGTTTTGAGCAATCCACAGTGGTTTGCGAGCCCCGATATGACCCCCGAGTATTCTCACGAAAAAGTCGAAATGTTGCTACAATTTTTATTGCTTCAAGTGACTTCAAATGATTAGTTTCGATATCACCTAGGCCTAATTTATCATATTACACAAAAACAAGAATAGTTCGGGTTTTATTTCTTAAATTACGGGCAAAAATCACCAATTTTGACATAAAATCGGTTCTAACGCCTGAATCCGCAAACGGTTACCTAAACAAATTACATATTTGGAATCAGCGAATTTTTTTGCTCCAGATAAGCTATTCACTTTAGGTAACCACTTGCGGTTTGAATACATAGCGCCTATCGGGTCCTACAAACCACTGTGCAATCGACTTCAAATTTGGCACAAGGGTTCTCAAGACTGCCCTGCGTCAGTTTATACTTTTTGGAGCGATTTGGTGAAGCCCTTTAGGTGTCCGCATGCCTTTTAATCGTAATTATGGGAAGTGAATTTGGGGGGTTCCTTATTCCAAAGGCCCTGCAGGTGCCTGTTTTTTTGGCGATAAAAACCGCCTGTTACGGCCGATTTTTAGGAAATGTTGTACAGTAAATGCAATGAGCCTTCTGCAGAGGATAGTAAGGTTTTGACTTAAAGCTACTGTGTTTTACGCCCAACATTCCCCAAATTTTGTGCAGGCGATGCTATGAGCCTTCTGCAGAGGATAGTTGGGTTTAACTGGGTTTAAGTCCGATACCTGCGGGTTCCTGAATTTGGTGTTTTAATAATAAATTCCGTATTTTACATTCATGCTAATCATTAATGTTTGTTGTGTTGGTAATAAAACTACTTATGGTGCCCGTTAGGTGACAAATTCCTTAAGACTTTACATCAACATTATGACTATACTTTACAGGGCATGTTTTATGTCAACTTTGGTTACCAAGTAATGACATCAGTGACTGCGTCTGTCCGTTGGTGTTCTACATGTTGCGTTGTTCGACCGATTTCAACCAAATTCGGCAGCTCTGTGCAAACGGTCAAAAAGTTCTCTTATTGTGTTTAGTTGCCTACGTTAACTATTAGGATTCCTGACCGGACTTTCGTCACATATATTTTTACACGGCGTGTCACAAATCATTGGAACAGGCTCGGAAAGTGCAGCTCAATGCTGTATGTTTGGGTTGACGGTAAATTCTAAAGGTGCCCCGCAGATATCATTGAAAAACCCATGTAAAACCCAGCTGAATGGGATATTTTTTAGGATGTGAGAAGGGAGATGGACCCTCCAGCACATGCCCGTTAGTCCCTTCGGGCACATGTGTTCAACAATATCTACATGTATAAAGGAAATTCATTTTTGGCAGGTTCCCTTCCAAAAACGCTAAACTAAACTTCTCGATTCTCTGTAGATCGCGTCCGTTTGGCCATCTACGCATATGATATGTGTACATATACATGTACATGATATCTTTTTTTCAATTTGAGTGGTGGATTTCAAAGTGATTAAGAGCGATCATCAGAAGATTTCGTTGCATATTAAAGCTTCAATGCCCCAACCAATTCGCAAATTTTTAAAAATGTATATTGATAATATCATAAGATGCGTTCATGCAATTTTGGGTGTCCCAAATCAAGTGTCAGTATTTGCTACAAGCTAAAATGTGCAATTGTTTAAACACATGTAGAAAATTATGAAAATTCATGCATGTGTCTCACTGAAGCTTCCGACCATATATTATTTTCTATGGATTTAAATAGCATTCAACAACTTGGGTTTGCGTTTGATGCTTAGTCAGCTTAAATGGACTCATGAAAGTGGTCTTAGAATCGTAATTACGGTTAGACATTGTATGTTACGACATGTAGAACCGGTGAACGCTCTAGGCCCGTCACGTCTGTGACGGGTAATTGCGCTGGTCGTTTTTAGATGTGTATTGAACTCGGAGGGGTATAAATAAAGTGTACTCAACGTTATCCAGGCAAATGGCACAGCAAACAAGCTGGTTGCACATGCATTCTCAGCGAACTTACTATCCCTGCTATCTAGCGACTGTAAGCTGGTACCACTTGAGGTTTCGCTCCTTCTTGTCTGCAATTTTTACATTGCTTTAGCAAAGCAGTCTGCTTACCAGTCACCATGGTTAAACCTATCAAGCTGAAATTCACACCAGTTGTTGCCAGTGAGCCTAGGAACATATGTGGCAAATATGAGCCGTATGCAATGAACCCTACCGGAGATATCCGGCGAACAGACAGACGGACGGACAGACAGACAGACGGACAGACAGAAGAGACAATCCTATAAAGTAGCTTTCGCTACTTAATAAACAAGACTAATATGCTTAATAAACTTAATATGCATCAAAAACACCGCAATGAATGTCGACTGGGTAAAGTCGAACATAAATTGAAGCACAGGAATTTGACCTAATTTATTCGGTCAAAGTGGTCTGAAGATAAGCAGCTCAAGTAGATGCTTAAGTAGATATAGATATAGAATTCAATTGGATATTGCAATTCTTTGGAAAGGACCATTGAGAGCTAAAAGGGAGTGTGCGTCATGATAACTAACTGATGTGAAGAAACTGGATTTCATCACTGTCATCATTGTGGTACCCAAGCCATCCGGCGCATCTCGTTCGTAGATTTGATTGTACCCTGGCAAATTATGGTTATTTCAATACATTTCATCGCCATCAGACTGATACTGTCACATACAGTGCTGACGTTCAGCTTTGTCTTTATAGCTACCAGCAAAGCCACCCGTCGCACTTCCGGTGTATTCTAGAAGAGCCAACCATAAATAAATCCTTAGCACTTGAACATGACTTTACTTTAATCTTTAAAGGGTTAAAGTGACGTAAGTGAAATAGATTTCGGTGGGGCTCCTTCCTTGAATATAACTTTACTTTATTATCTTTAAAGAATAATAATTTCATTGTACAACTAGTCTTTTTTTCTGTTACTAATTTACTCTTGAAGTCAAAACATTTTATTAATGATGCAATATAATAATACAGTACTTTTCACTAAACAAGTGAACTCAAATTTTCAATTCGTAATTGCGCTGGAGGAAATTGGGGGATTTCAAATTTGCTGATTAAGTTTGGATCATAATACTTCTTAGCTAGAACTTCATTAAACATCTCTGGAGAATAGAGTGGAACGTAGTAATTAGGCCAACTTTTTTTAATTTTTCCAATGACAACGTGAATTGCTTCTGTTGTAGTAACGTCTGGTGCGTCTAAAACAACAGAATTCCCTCCAAGATCAGTGATGGAATCAGTGTAGGCCAAAGCTAGGTTTAAAGCTTCCTCGTAGTCCTTGTCCTTGGGATCTACCAGTAAATGGATGGAATGACGAGCTAGGAGACCGCTACTCGGGTCTATATAACTAAAAAGTGTTCGGTTGGTTTGCAGTAGTCCATGTGCGTGGTACAATAATTCAGCTAATGTTGGTTGTTGGCTTGGAAGTACACGTTCCATGTACCATTGCATTTCGAATGGATAATATTCTGAAGAGTACTGCAGTACAAATGAATATAAATATATTGATATAATTATCCATGTAATGTAATATATAATAGCAATTACCGTCTTGATAGTTTTTGGTTTATTTAGCCACTCCGTGAAAACCCTGAGTCGCTGTTTCGTACATGGGATGGTCAAGAAAAACCTTAAAAGCGCTTGTAATTCAGGCAAAGTGTCAGCCTTTTTTCGAAACGATTGACAAGCGTTGTCCCGATTAACTTCTTCTTGGTGTTCACTTAAAAAAATATGGCAATGATGATTAGACCGTTTGCTACAATGATTATTAGGTACATGATTAAAATACCTTTGGAGCTCCTTGGTAATATTATAAACCTCCATTGAACACATTTGAAAGTCGAAACCCACGGACAAATTGTAAGAGTACAAGGCAAATGAGTCACGTACTTTGAAATAACTTTAACACTCACGTAAAGTGTGATACAGCTCAATGAAATGCAAAAATGTAATGCAGACTTTAGGTTTATTTTAAGTTGCCACTTTACTGATAAACATGATATCCAGAGCCATTTGGATAGATTGCTGAATTTTAAACTTTTCGATTCCGTGAAGAGTAAATTTTTTGTTGTTCATAGAGTGGTTCACTAAATCCAGGGAGTACAAGTCTACTAAATAACGTTGCCATTTCCAGCTGGGGTCGCCAATTACAATATTGATCGTATTCCATCGTGTTTCTGGATATGTTACAACAGCAGCGGCGCCACCATGGTCGGTAACCAAAAGTTTGTAACGGAATGCACTAAGGAAGTCTGGGGTAGCGTCTTCATTCACTACAAATGCGAAAAAATGTCTTGCAAGCAACCCGTTGTTATCCGTATAACTGAATACAGTGTGGCCTCGCTGTGGAAGAACCCACTTTTGCCACCATATGACTTGTTTAGTGACTGGTTTCTTCGGTAGGACATGTTGAATGTACCACAAGGCATCTTTTGGAAAAAATGTCGATTTAAACTGCAAAAAGTAATGAGAATAATGAATAATAATAAGTAACAAATATGAGACAAGGTTTATTTGGATTCATATTCATGATTGCAATTATACTTTCATTGCTCCTAGCTTCTCTTTGTGTGTGAGTAATACACGTTGTCGTTGTTCCCAGCTTGGTAAAGTGGCAATATGGCGAAAAACCGCTTCCGTTTCCGGTGAAGCGTCGACAAATTGCGTAATATTCGTACAAACGTCCTCTGGGAGATGTTCAACCATCATCTGATCAATATTATCATCGTAAGCGTCCCTAAGAAGTGAAGATTAAACGATTTAATGAATGAAAATGGATTTTAGAATTTTTTTTTCGCAATACCTGAGTCGATGTGTCGTCATTATGAAGTACACGAACCTATAAGTGGCCAATAGAGTTATGCTACGAACCTATATGTGTGGTGGTATGATGTATGATGTATAGTTATTCAAGAGGTATGCCTCGTCACTTTAAAACTTTATACTTTAAATCTACTTTAATTTTTATTCCTTTAATTTCAAGTGGGGTCATTCGGATGATGGTGGATACATAAAGGATGCGTACAACATACTATATACAATTCATTTAACACAAATACTTATCACAAAAAATAATAATAATAATAGTACATAATAGTAATTCACGCAAGTTTACTTAGGGATTCAATATTAATACGGACTGGAGGGGGGCTCGGAATTACGAATTTGCTGATTGACGTTGGATCAAACTTTCTTTTCTCTAAAACCTCGACGAATAATAGAGGGGAATAGAGTTTAACATAATACAGTGTCCATTTTTTGTTTGGAATCCCTATTACAACATTAATTGCATAATGTCGCAAGTCCGGTGCCTCGATGGAAACTGAGCACATTCCTCCGAGCTCAAAGATTGTGTCTTTGTAATTAACGGCAAGTTCAAATTCATCTACGAAACCCGGGCTGTCGGGATTAACAAGTAATGAGATGTGGCGTCTGGCCAGGAGACCCGTTCTTTCATCAATATAGCTGTAAATTGCCCAATTGGAATTCACAAGACCATTCTGGTGCCACCAGAGCTCGCTTAACGTTGGCCTTTGCTTTGAAAGGATGTTTTCCATGTACCAAATGGGCTCCATTGGAAAGAATTCCGAGTCATACTGTTATCAACGAAATATATAAGAATTTAAATGAAGATCACACAATTTTTTAAATCCTTTAAAATATATTAATTAAATAAAGTATTACCGACATCATCCTTTGCGCCTTGGATTTCAGTAGCCCCAAAAGCTTGGCCCTTTGAGTCACAGAAGGTAACGTTAGAAAATGTCTAAAAATTGCCTGTAACTCTGGCATTTTTTCTACGTAATCTCTAAACGCCTGGCAAGCCTTTGTCTCTTGTTGTTGCTTTAAAGTATCTTCCGCACTACAATGAAAAAATGTTATTAGAATGTTGAATGTCTAAAAAAAAAATCTTAAAAATGTCTAATTGCAAATCACTACCTTGTTGGATCTTGTCCTGTTTTAGAAGCGTGTCCCTCCATTTTGTTCCTCTGGTTTCCGTCTGGTCAATTGAAACTTGTGTACACATCCAACTTGATAGACTAAATAGACGACTAGTACTTGAAATACTATTAGCCCCTTTTGCTTGGACACCGTAAACAAGACTAACACGACAATGCCGTGAAATAGAAATAAGATGGTTATATATGGTCAAAATTGAAAGGTTGAAAGAAGAACAGGTTATTTCAGATGAATAAAATTTGTTTATGTAAATTTATAGTTAAAACTAACATTAATCTGTAACAATGCGGAAACAACGCAATTCCCTACTAAACAACTTTACTCAAATCTTCAATACTTAGGCGAGCTGGAGGAAATTGCACAAGTTCAAAATTGGCTTTTGAAGCAGGATCAAACTTTTTCTTATGTAAAGCATCCATGAAAATATCAACCGAATACAGACGAACGTAATAGTTTGCCCAGTTTCGCATAGTTTCCCCAATTACAATGTTGATTACGTGGGGTCTTAGGTCTGGGGCGTGTAAAACGCAAGAAACCCCTCCAAGATCAATAATTGCGTCTCTGTATCCGCATGCAGAGATGAAATTTTCCTGGTAATCCTTCCCATTGGAATTCACAAGAACCACAAGGTAATGTCTTGCAAGCAGACCGGTTTCTTGGTGAACATAACTGAAAATAGTTCGGTTAGTTTTCAAGAGTCCATGATGGTGCCAGGATAATTCTTCTACTGTTGGCTTTTGATTTGGCAAAATTTTTTGCATGTACCAATTAATTTCATAGGGAAAGGCTTCCGAATCGTACTTAATCATTAAAACAAAATCAAAGTTACCAAAAAATCATTAAAATTAACAAAATCGTAATAAAATTAAAATCAATTACCCTTATGACCCTATTGGGGCTTTGGTTCCACTCCATGAAAAGTCGCATACGCTGTTTGCAGCAGGGTACAGTTGAGAAAAATCTTAAAATTGCTTTTACCTCTGGCGAATTATCAGCGTATTTGCGAAACCTTTCACAAAGTTGGTCCAGCGTACTATAATATACAAAATACAAACATTATTAATTGATGAAGTGTGAGGTATGAGAATGACGAACACCGTACCAAAACCCTGTTTCTAATGTAGGAGCCTCCATTTTGTTTAATCAAATCCTACGGATCAACTAGAACAACTAAATCCAAACAAAAACTGTTTCGTAAAAGAAAACTCAAAGTAACTACACACAATATACAAGCTACAATAAAGCCAGCCGTCTCATTACGGGTGCATTCTAAAAGCGACAAGCATGAATAAATCCTTAGCACTTGACCATGACTTTACTTTTATCTTTAAAGGGTTAAAGTGTGCAAAGTGAATTAGAGTATGGTGGTGCTGCTAACTTGAACATGACTTTAGTTTACTGAAGAAAAATGATAAAGTGCCCATACATTGATGATGGTGATGATAATGATAAGACCAAAAAATAACGTTTCTTCAGAGACACTTTACTTTAAGAATTACATTTTTTAAAGTGATAAAACTGATGTGTTTAACATACAAACAATATTGTCTAATTGGAATTATTATTATTATTATTATTTTAAGTATCGGATGAGTCGCCACCTGGAATTATCAATCAGTTAAATTATTATTTTACCTTATTATTATTATTATTATTATTATTATTATTATTAGTAACATTGGTTCTTGCAGTTAATAATCTCACCAGCTTCTTCATCAGGAGTTCCATCTTTAGCGGTATCCAAGTCGCTCCAGGTTTCGAATTCAATTTCGTCTTCCGTTTCGCTACAATCACCGTCATAAGTAGCTTCGAGCAAGGCATCATGTGTTAACATGTCGCCGTCCGTTGAGCAATCACTTGCCGTTACGTTAAGCAAACTTAACTCACCGGTTGACTGTTGACTACAGGTTACAGACAGTTCGTCACTACTCAAAGTTGCACTGCCAATACTCACAGAACTTTCTTGACTCAGTCGGAGGCTCTGATCAAGGTCATTCCCTTGAGACAATGTCTCCTCTGTTAAATCTCCAATGCTCCCCATTGAGGTTTCCTACAAGAAACAAGACGAACGGTGGGGTGGTTTTGTTGTATCACAAAAATTTCTTCCTTACAAGCAAGTTGTTACTATAATAGTGATTCTTGTTTTTAAAGTGTGAAGTTAAGCGTGACAAATTCTGATGCTCGAAGTAAAATGGTTGTATTTATTATCCTTTAAAATCCTTTTTATAATACAAGTTTAAGTTTGGGTTTTAAATTTTAATAAGTCATCAACGAGTTGACTCCAGTCTTCCACTCCAGTACGGATTTTTTTCGCCTGCTTTAACAAATACCTCCGGTTCCAAGGAACGGGGTCATCTTTTGAATTGAGGTGACGATCAATGCGATCAAAAAGCTCGGTTTTCTTTAGCTCCACTACATCTTCGTCATAGTTGCAGTTGATCAAAATCCTAATACTGAGAGCTTGGATCGTCTGTGCCTCGCCCGCCAGTTCTAGGCACTTTTTCACCAAGGCGTCATCTGAAATGGTCGTGTAACCCGCAAGTGGAATCTTGACAAACTTTTCAATTTTCAACTCCAACCTCTTAATCTTCTCGTCACGGGATTCAAGTTGTTGTTTTAGTTGGAGGATTTCTAGTTGTGGGACAAGTTCAAGTTTAATTACGTATACATTTATACATACAACCTATTAATTAGGCTATTAAATTTAAAATGGTAATTACCTTGATCTCGTTTCTCAAGTAGTTTCTCTTGGGAATCCAGATTGGACTCAATGTCCGTCAGCTTATTCTTGAGCTTTTGGACTTCAGCTCCAAAACTCGCTTCATTTTGCAACTCTGCCTTCTCTTTGTTCATCTCATTCTCGACTCCAAATTTTACCGCGCGTTCCATTACTAGGTTAAATAAACAACAAAATATTTTAGTGTCATAGTCCAATCAATGTTTAGTTGGTTAAACTTACACTTTACAAGAAAGGACTCCTTTTCAATTAAGCAGGGTGGCAAAGAAGCAACTTTTGCGCTGGACATCTTGCCCATCTATAAAGTTAACAAGAATTAATCTTGTTGTTATTATTATTAGTAGTCATTAGTAGTCTTGTGGGAAATATACAAATTATTATACATTTACCTCTTTCATCAAGTTTGGTCTTTCTGCTTCATTGCTGCCAATTTGGTAGTTTCTGCAGTACCATTCCATTTCAAAACCGGTCATTTTTGCAAAATCCTGCAAAACACAAAAAATGAAGCATGCAGATACCTACTGCCTCCTACCTACTCCTAGTATCTACTCACGTCATTCTCAAAATACTTGTCCGCTAGCTCATCAAATTTTGCGTTTCGATCTTCAGGCGAGATATTCTCTTTAGAAACAATCATAAGTTCTCTTTTGAACTCATAATCATTCTCAATCTTTAAAATCCAATAGACGAAAAGAAGTTTTCGAACAAAGGGTTTGTCATTCCTGATTTGATCCAGTTTTTCACAAATGATTTCCTTTAGGCAATCATTGCTCCACAAGATTGCCTAAACCAACAAAAAATAATTTATAGCAATAGCAACTGTAACATGTGAAATAAATTGTAAAGTATGTATGTCTACTACTGTACTCACCCCACCGAGATCGGTTTTTAACATCTCAAACGATGGATTTTCAGTACATGTTGCCTTTGCAATAAGTTGGTCAGTGGGTAAATCCGGATACAATTTTACCATCCTGACACAAAATTGTTGCAAGATAACGTCTTCAAAGTAACCCAGCTCGCCATCTCGTACTGGTGGGTTTTTTTCCAACAACTGGCGTAGATAACCGATGTAAATTGGTGCATCCCCCAAACCATTACCTTTAAGATGCCTTCTTTGTTTCCCAACGTTCCGTGATTTACCCATTTCCTATCAATCACTAAACCTAGAGGACAGCGGATTAATTTACTATTAGTAATAATAATATTACGTAATGTTCGTATGGTATTCGTATGGTGTTCGTTGTGGTATGGTAAGTATTCACTTGAACAACGCTTTACTTTAACTACTTTATAATGTTAAAGGGAGGCACATACGGAGACAACAAAATGATCAAGGCATAATGAAATGAAGCTTGAATAAATAAAGGCATAAATAAAGAGTTTTCGTTTTTAATTTTTCATCTTTATTTCTAAAAAAAAAGCACGAGTTTAGGCTAGAAAAGTACATAAAACAAACATTAACATTAAAATCATATGATTACATTTGTAACGTGCGTAAACGGTTCACAATCTCCACTGGCTTGCGCTTATCGTTCTTAAAACGGGTTTTAGCAATCTTAAGTAGATAGTTCTCGGTCCAGTGAATAGTTTCTTCACCGTTCAAATGTTGCGTAATCTGTTTGAAAATTTCGTTTCGCTTGAGATCCACAACATCGTCGTCAAAGTTTTCCTTTCGGAGCACTCTATCAGCAAGCAATTCGACTGTCCTGACATCCCTGGCATACTCGAGGCACTTTACAACGAGGCGATCAGGAGAAATAGCTCCGTAGCTTGACTTTTTGGTTAATTTGGAAAGTTGTTTTTCCAAATTTTCAAGTTGTTGATCCTTTTCTTCAATAGTACGTTTAAGATCGTGGATTGCTGTGAAGATGATAATATGATAATATTATCATATTAATAATGATGATATTAATAATTAGCAATAATAATAACCTTTATCGCGAGCTTCTAGAGAACGCTTCAAATTTGCCTCAGAGGAGACAAGCTCGGCGACATCTGCCTTGGCCGAGTCGAGTTGTTTAGCAAGTAAGAGTTGTTCCTCTTCTTTTTTTTGGACGGCCAGCTCATTCCCCTTAAGCTCCACGCCATAAGCAACAGCCTTACCAACAACTGAAAAGTTTTAAAAAAAAAATTGATTACTTGCTTACGATTTTTATGGATTCATTTAATATACTTCAAATTTAATACTCCTTACCATTTAAAACCAAAGGGTCTGGCTTCAATGGAACCAGTATATTGTAGCAAGAGTCCTTGGCACTTGTCATCTTTCTGACCTATGTATGTACACATAAATATATATACAAAAAAAAAAGTTTCAGTATGATTCATTACATTATACATTCAGTGTTCAGTATTATTGCGTGTGCGTTACCTCCACACCCGGTTGAAGAACTGGGCGATCCTCTGGCTCCGCACCCAGTTTAAATACGTCAATGTACCAGGCAACTTCCGGCGCCTTCATTCTACGAAAATCCTGCATTCAATCAAATCGAAAATCATTGATCAATTGAATCCAAATCTGATTGAATTGAGTTTAAGCCAAATCAACTAACCCCTTCTTCAAACATTTTGTTTGAAACTTCCTCAAATTTTTGGCGACGTTCTTCATCTGAGCAGTCGGCTCTCGCGGCATCAACTAACTCTTTTTTCAACTCGTCGTCACGCTCAATTCTTAGCACCCAGTAAAGAAAGAGAGGCTTCCTGATAAAGGGCTCCCCTCTTGCGATTTGCCGAATGATCCCCGTGATGATAACCTGGAGCTGCTCATCACTCCAAAAGCGTCCCTGTATATTATATAAAATATGATAATAATAATAATAATTATAAGTGAAAAACAAAAGAGAATATTTGCAATGTGACTCACTCCTCCCATGTCAAGTTTTGCACCCTCAAACCACGGTTTTCCAAGTTCCGTAGACAACTTGATCACCGTCTCCACACCCATGTGTTGGAACAAATCCCACTGTCGCTGACCATAGTCCTCAAGAATCAGGGTTTCAAAATACCCCATCTCAGCTACGCCTCGCTGTGTCATGACCTCCACTACAGACTTTTCGATAAAAGCGTCCAAGTCTGGAATGTCAGACATGACATTTTTCCATTTTGATGTGCGCTTTCCCCTGTTTCTCGACATGTCACCTCACTTCCGGTTACACTTCAGTACAACTAATGACAAAAAAATATAAGATTGTAATGCTAACGAAACAAGTTCAAGTGCAGTACAAATGAATATGAAAAAAAGTGAATGATATGACGGTGCATACAAGACGTAATGACTCGTAATATTACTTATAAAAATAATGATGATGATGATGATGATGATAGCTCTCATCCCTTGAAAGGATCTTTACTTTACTCGTTAAAGGTTCAAGAAAGTGGAGATTGCTGTGTAGCAAACTTGAAGTCCTTGGAATTTTTAAAGGCTTAAAGTAAAGAATGCATCAAGTGAGTAAACCTAACAATGATTTAACAGACTCATATAGACTCTTTATTCGTCAAACATGTACAATTCATAATTCACCTCAAATGTAATAATAATAAAAACGAAAATAAGAAAACAACTAATAAAATCGCTTATGATTTCGATGCTGAATGCGATAGTAGTGTTCTGCCCTTCTTCTTTCTTCTTCTGCCTGCTGCATCCTCCGGTTGAATTCCGCTTGCTCCTGCAAGCGCCGTCGGCGTTCAGCCTCTTCCTGCAACCTACGCTGATTTTCCTCCGCCAATTTACGTTGGTGTTCTTCCGCCAATTTACGTCGGTTTTCTTCCGCAATTTGACGTAGGCTTTCCTGCTGCCACTGCAGCCATTCCTGCTCCCTCCTTCTTTGATCTTCTAAAATCTTTTGCTCCTTTTTATATGTTTCTGACTTGGAATAGTTGTCCCACGCCAGCTGGTGAGCTTGGTGTCTTTTCTGAATATCGTTCTGCTCTTGGATCATCAGCTCTTGAAGCCTTTGATTTTCTTGTTGGCGAATTCTCTCCAAATTTTCTTGGGCTTGTTGCGCCTTCTCTTGTTCATAAAGATTTAGCACCTCGCCCTGAATAAATGCTACACATTTCTCCTCGACTTCGGAAGGCGTTGGGGATGAAGGGGATCTCATAAATGGGAAATCTTGATCTGAATCAGGTTCGATGTCTTGGAGTTCCTCATTTTGCACCGGCTTCAATGGGATGTCTGAGGGGTCAGTTGCAAGCAAGAGGCCCGGATCTGAGATGTCTGCAGGTGTTGACTCGAGGTCGTCTGATGGAGGGATCACTTCCTGGGCTACGACAACCTGATCCACAGAAGGGACTTTAAAAGTGGAAGCCTCCAAGTCATTTTCATTCTCCATCGCTTGACCTTTGTCTGATGGAGGGATCACTTCCGAGGCTACGACGTCCTGATCCACAGCCGGGTGTTCCAAACAGGAAGCCTCCAGGTCATGTTCAATCTCCATCGCTTGACCTTTGTCTGATGGAGAGATCACTTCCGGGGCTTCAACGTCCTGATTCACAGCAGATTGTTCCAAACAGAAAGTCTCCAGGTCATTTTCAACCTCCATCGCTTGACCTTTGTCTGATGGAGAGATCACTTCCGGGGCTTCAACGTCCTGATTCACAGCAGATTGTACCAAACAGAAAGTCTCCAGGTCATTTTCAACCTCCATCGCGTGACCTTTGTCTTGTGGAGGGATCACTTCCGTGGCCTCATGAAAAGCATGGGGTCCTGAAGAACCCTCCAGGTCGGATCGAATCTCCATTGGTGGAGGAATCTGGCTTTTGCGTCTAATGACGAGTCGTTTGCCTGAGAAATCCATAAAAAAAACATACAAAAATTATTGATTATAAAATTGATTGATACTGATTGATATATATGATATATATATTTACCTTTGACTTGCGGCAATTGAAACAAATGTTGGTTGACGGCCGTTTTAAGGTTCACAACTTGTTCCGCGGTGATATCCTGCTTTCCATTAGCCACCAGTGCCTGTAAAAGCTGGGCGGATCCCTTCTCGTACATGTCTGAGCGATGAAATTGATCCTTTTGCGGCTGATAAATCAACTGCATTTCATCAAACTCTGCTCCCATCCGGGCCAGCTTTTCTTTCTCACGTTGCAAACCGCCTTGGAACTGTCGAAGCACAGTAGCCATTCTTTTCTCCCTTTCACGAAGGTCCGGGGTCGATTTTTGAATTTTAAGGAGGGCCTCCAGGCTAGGAGTGGCTCCATCTTGATCCATCTCGGTCCAGAGTCGTTTTCTAAATGATAATACAATTGGATTAATAAACTGCCTGATAAAATTTGAATCTTTCCATGCAACGATACGATGCACTATGCAAACACCTACTTACTTGCTTAAAATGAAACCAACAGTTTTTCTTTCTAATCACTTAAATTAGCCTACTACTGCGCTGAAGCTTTGACAGTCTTCTACTTTAGGTACTTTAACTTAAAAAATGAATATTAAAGTGAAGATCTTTACTATCGATGGTCTTTTAGCATTCCTCGCTTTAAAACAACTTTACTTTAACGGTTTAAAGCACACAGTAGTAAATAAAGTGAGCTACTAGGGAAGTGTGCACGTAAATGTTTTTATTTATGAAAGATAATAATAATATATACCAGCAAAGCCTAGATGCATTCTAGAAGTGCCAACCATAAATAAATCCTTAGCACTTGAACATTACTTTACTTTAATCTTTAAAGGGTTAAAGTGAAATAAGTGAAATAGAGTTAGGTGGTGCTCCACACTTGAACCTGACTTTACTTGAACCTGAAGGATAAAGTGACCCAGCCCATATACCCCACCCACAACGCCTACACCCCTGTCAACCCCTCCCCCTACACCCCCGTCCCCGTCCCCCTACACCCCCTCCCCATACAACCCCCATCCCCCACTCTGACAGCATTGACTGAACGGCCACTTGCATTTTAAAGCTTTCAAAATTAAAGTTGTGCTGTGCCTCTGGCTTGCCAAGTAAAAATTACTACGGACGGACGCACACTTCTGAATTAATAGTATTGATATATAAAAAAACTTTAATATTAATAAGAATAATTATGACAACAAAAATAATTATCAATTAATTTTCCTCGTCACTAGAGCTTTCGGAAAGAAAGGATCTTGCACCGTCATCTGTCACAATTCCTAAATTCGATACAGTAGAGGAGGACGGGGAATGGGTTGATGAGACTCGTGCCGTTTGATATAGAGCTCGCAAAGAATTATCGTCCACATCTTTCACCTCCGATTCAGATTCAGATTCAGAATCAGCAAACAGAAGATTGCTGTAGCCTTCCTCATCAATTTCCTGCTCACGCTTTTTCCAGTACCGTTGCAAAATCGGAGGACACTGTGTCAGCTCAAGATTTTTCTTGACGTCAGTTTCTGTGACATCCCATTTCCATGGAGTAGCCTTGCACTTGCGGAAAACGCTAAGGTGATTTTTTATACCCGCCTTATCTTCTAGGTGAAACTCTACTCCAAGGGCGACACGGGGCACATTAGAAAATTTCGTGGTATCCATATAGTGCATTCGAACAATTCTGGGAATTGGCTCATTGGTCAGCTTTCTGATCTCTTCCCATATGTCCATGAGGTCACCAGATAGTAACAACATATCTTTCGTCCCCCATAGTGGACACCGGTTGATTTCCGTTCCAGGCCGCTTTTTTGGACAAGTTCCATTTCTGAAACAAAGGATTTTTTTAATACAAGTTAAGTATAAGTTACAAGTTTCATATGTGTCTTACAGATAAACATGAGCGCAAAGGCCGTTTGTGTCAGTAAATAAACCAATAGCCTTTTCCCAGGCTTGGAACGCGTCTTGATTGGTTGGTACAGTCGTCGTTGGTGAAAAGTTTTCCACAAATTCGGTCCCAGTCATTTTAACCTGTAAGAAGAGTGTAAGAACTAGTAAGTAGTACACTTTTGTTAATGTGTATTTTTTTTAAAGTAAGTATTGATAAAAAGTTTCTTTCTGTTACTGGTTTTCGGTTGTACGGAAAAATGTACTCCGATTTGAACTCATTTGAATCGGGGATCAAAGGTAACTGGAGAACCGGCATCGAGTTATGACTTCCCTTGATAAGTTGAAAGTTGGCTGGGTAAAGTTTGTATTCTTCTTCCGAACCAAAATTTGCTTTGTGCTTTTCGATTGCAAGTAGAACATGTTCTGCCCATCGTGCGACACGATCCCTCCGAAAATCCTGGATTTTCCAAGATCTCCCAAAACAAGTGTGAAACTCTTCTGCAAATGTGACGCTTCGTATTTCAGTGTTTGGATCCACATCTTGAAGAAAAGTAAAAGACAGAAAAGATATATAAGAGTCATATTGATGATGCACCACCACCTCACTTTAACACTTTAACGCTTAAAGTCAAGTAGGGTTCAAGTTCGTACTTGCTTACATAATGTTGCACTTACCAAAAATTCCCCGTAAATTTTGCAACTTGTGGGCTTCATCGGTGAGACGCAAAAGCTGTATTTCTTCATGTAGCAAATCCACCATATCGTCTTGATCATCCATCTCTAGCATCATGATTCTGTTCAAATATTGGATGTAACGACACCGGTCAACCTTTAAAGCAACCTCGCAATAAGATTTTTTTCCCTTCTTTTTAAGAAGTCCAATATGAACGAGGTTTTCAGCTACTCTCTTGGGTCCCAATAAATCGACCAATTCATGCCCGGGTCCTTTCCCTGCCAAGGCCTTTTTGAGACGCCTTATAAGGTTTGTGAATGCAATGTCACCAAGCCGGGTGTAGTGCTTCTGTTCTCTCCCCTTCACAACGGAAACTGATTTACAGTCACCATTACATGCAGCGCCCTGTCGGTATTAAGAATAAATTATTAAGGATTAAAGTGTAACGAAGGATAAAAAATTGCATAATACCTACCAGACTTTCCATGCGTTCTTCAATGACTGCAGAAAATCTTATTTCGCTGGGTAAGTTGGTCTTCATGATGATAATTTTGGGAGGGTGAGCTTGGTCAGTGCGGTGACATCTGCCCAGCTGCTGTATATTTTTTGCAGGACAAAACGAAAACTCCAGATGAATGTGAAGCCGGGGGCGAGGGTCAGGACAGGGTTTACTAATTTTTGAATGCAAATCGATGCCGGTCGAGCTGGCGTCAGTTATGATAGCAAACTGCCTCAGTTCGTTCTGGAAAAGCTCGCATTCTGTCAAAAGAAATTGGAAAGTAAAGTAATTTTAAAAAAAAAAGTTAATTGGGTCATGCTGGAATGTGGTTGTCGTACCATTAATATTCGTCTGGGAAGTCTTTCCCCGAGAGTAAGGTTTTTGGCTTAGCCGTTTGTTTCCCTCATTGTCTTCTTCCAAAACATATTCAACTCCATCAGTTCGGCCGGACAACTCAGAGACTTCATATTTTCCACCCAGGAGATAAATAATCCTATCTATTGCGTTAACGGGTAAACGCTCGTTAAGAATCGTAAACAACTTTTGCATTATTAATACTTCTTGCTCAAAGGCTTGAGGCGTGCGGTCAGCTGTAAATGTTAGTGATTCGATTAGCGAGTCCCAGGTCTCATCTGATCTCACACGATTTGCATTGTCATAAGAGCCATGGGAACCGGGTGGTGCTACCTGACACACTAATTTTCTAACACTCCAGTCTGAACCGTAATCCGTAAGAGAGCATTGTTCCTCATGGGGCCTCTTCTGTCCTCTGACTTCCAACTCGTTCACATTGGTTTGAGTCATTGGAGACACTCCGCTGTCGGAATCAGAATCATGAACATCCTCATCGTCGTCATCATCATCATCACTGTCCGAGCTTGAACTGGAAGTCGTTGGACATTCATCATCATCTTCGTCACTCAAAGAAAGATCGTCATGAAGAACAGTTGGTTGATCATTCCCTGCATGTTCGGGGAGTGCTTCCCAGTCTAAATTCAAAATGCGGGAAATATTTTTAACAACCCTTTCGCTAACCGGAATTTGAAGTGACTCAAGGGTTGTTTTCAAAACGTTCCTGCAAATACATAAAGGATGTAGTTGAGTATAAAGTTGAGCAAAAATACTAACCATACTATACATACTATTGTACTTACGTTGGAATGCCAAAAGCAATATTGTCTTCGTGATTATCTTTGTGAATGTCCTTGTGAAGAGCTTCACCCCCAGTCATTTGCAATGCTATTATAACGTTGTGAGGCTTTGTCACATGTTCTTGGTCAGTCCATTCGGCCCAATGATGTTCCTCGACGCCACAAGCCCTAAATTCAGCTTGCACTCTTGGAGGGGGTCTCCTTTTAGCATACACGTATGCCAGCTTAACGGCTTCAAACAGTTTGTACGAATTAAGCATTGCCTCTTCAAATCTCAGATGTGATATGAAAAACCTTGATTCTAGGCTAATTCTGGTGGAGGTTGAAGATCCAGCAAGGTTTTCATCGTCTTTTTCTTTTTGAAGTTTCTCAATGGTTTTGCGATTTGCAGTCATAAAATCGGACATTTTTCGCCACTGTTTGAAAAAACAAACAAACAATTTATTATATAATAATATTTATGCATATGTGGTTCAACTCGCTTGAACATAACTTTACTTTAATTTCTAAAGGGTTAAAGCGAAGCAACCGTGTGGTATAAAAATAATAAAGGTTGCTTGCTTGCTTATAAAAAGTTGACTTACCATTTGTGAACACATTCTTTGTGTCTTGATATCATCGTCGGTAAGGTTAACTGTTCTTGTTTCCACTTTGACGTCCGCCCAACTAATTTGTCTCGACAAAAGGAAACCCCTCCTCTTGAGATCAAGGCTTTGCCATTCCATACATGCATTTCCCCTTTCAAAATGCAAATACTCCCAATTAAAAAGGCCATTATTAAAGAAATAATTTATCAATGTTTAAATTATTCCATACCTTTTAGTCATTTTTCCATGAAAAGATGGAAAATCCTGGAAAGCAGCCATCTGGCCCCATATACCAAGTCGTTCCATTGATGCAAAATGAGAAATGTCAAACGCTGCGGTGGCACTACTATATACGACTTTTGCACGGTCATACTTTTCTTGTAAGTCTACGATGCATTTATGCGTGCTAGAACCGCGCAAATAACCTCGTGCAAAATGGGATTCGTCAAATATAAGCTAGAATAGAAAATTAAAATTAATGCTATAAAAATTATTCAAATGAAATGGAATTAAACGAAATAGTAATGTAGACTCTTACTAGACCAGTGAATTGACTCTTGTCCCCCATCCACAACTTTATCTGATCCATTCTTGTTTTTGGAGCTTTTTGCTTTTTGGATTTCTTGATTAGCGTAGTGTACGTCATTAGTAGAATTGTGTGACGATCCGTTAGCAAATCATTATCCAAATTGACATCAACACTTCCGGTAAACTCATAAATCCTGACAAACTCTTTGTTTTCCTTTGAAAGCCGACTGTCGATTGCATAAAGAGCCTCTCGGATTTTTGGAAAGTGTTGTGGACTTGACGTGAGCCAGAGAGTCTTCAAAAACTTCTTGGGAGTCACTTCCTCACGACCTGTTTGAACTGTAGCTTGAATTCCCTCATTCCACTTTTCTTTGGCGGCGAGGTTTTCTGCGACAGTAAAAGCCAGCGTATACGTCTTCCCAACACCTAATAAATATTGCAGTAGTAATAATATTGTAATAATTACAAACATAAAGTATTGCATGTTATGATAACTGATGATAACCTGGACCGTCTCCTAGTAGGATTCCATGTCGAACCAAGTGCCTTTTCTCCGAAATAGGGAACCATTCATTGTGGGCGCGCTTAATCAGATGAACAGCAAGCAATTGTGGTTCAGTAAGCAAATTGAACTTTTCCTTGCAAAAAATCCAACGATTAGTGGTACTTATATCAGGATACTCCACCGATGCAAGTGCCACTGATTCACTGAATTTTGTACTAGACTCTTTTCCCATTCCTTTAAGTATTTCCACTTGCTGAAACTGGACAAATCGATCAACTGTATCGTCTGTGTCATCGTCGGCAAAACGCCGCAAAACTTCACTATCCAAGTCACGATAAGCCATTTTTTGTAAAAAATAAAAAAATAAAAATCTTCACGAAAAATCTCTTCTTCGATTTACTCGCCTTTGTTCAAGTTAACTGAGCATTCTTGATACTAAATGAGAGAAGAAAATAACTTTCACAAAATACATACACAAAAAAAAAGATACAATACACAATTCTGATAGTATTGGCTATCTGACGGACAACGCTTTAAGGAGACTTTACTTTGAAACGTTTTATAATTTAAAGCATCGAATCTGGTCAACACCCAAGACAGCCCTTATGGATGTATNATCAAATCTGATCAACACCCAAGACAGCACTTATGGATATATTTTGCCCTTGAACGACACTTTACTTTAAGCAAGAAAATAATTAAAGCGGTTACACGTACAACAGTGAGTGGTGATGTAAAAAGAAAATACTAACAAACGGTCAAGTCATATCATGATGACTAAGTATTGATTATTGAAGAAATGAGATAACTGATACCTTTTAGGGTAAGACTGTTTAGTTTCGTTAAAACCCGTAAAGAAATGAAAGTTCAGTTATTATTATAAAATTGAATTGAATGAAACTATTTCATCTATATTATAATGTACTACTATTTGCGGCTAGTAAAAAAGGATGATGAAATATTTTTTCCTGTAAATGCACTTTACATTTAGCACCTCCATCCCCGTCGAAAAAGTCGCTGCCCCACTCCCACTGATGAAAACTGTTCTCGGCGTTGCGTTTACTTGGAGTAATAATATGAGAAATTAGAACGTGGTGAATATGAATTGTGGTTGTGTTAATGTTAATGGAAGCAATAATGACAATTTTGAATAATTAATGATGAAATAATGAAAATACTTGGTTAATTTTAATTAATTAATTGGCTTCGAGCCAAATTTAGTGGATAGGAGTTGGGGAGAGGAAAGACCTGGGATTGAACTTTATATTTACCAAGTTTGGATTAATTCTGATATGAATTTTTGAAGTTATCGGAGGGAACACTATTTTAAAGGAACCAGTAAAGAGAGTTAAAAAATAACAAGGGAGTTTAGTTTAAATTGACTATAACGAGCCAACTTCTGGAGCTTCAATTTTCAGGGTGCATTGAACTCGGGCTGAAGGACATGGTGTCCAAATTTGTAATAATTCTGAAGGGTTTGATTGTAGACTTGATCAAATTAAAGGGTTAGGGTGGGTTTGGAAGGGAAAGATTTTTGTCTAGTGGTGGACAAATGTTCAGATTCGGAATATTCTAGTTACTTTAGGGAGGAAACAAATCAAGCCTCCCCTCTCCTTTCTTTCCCTTTCGTGTTGAACTAAAATGAACCAAAAAAGGTCAGCCCTGACGGCGAGGACCAGTTCCAGACATTTTTTTAAAACTACCTTTAACTTGCTTCTTTAGTTAGCTTGGAGGCTGATTCTTCTTGAAATTCCATTCCATTTCCATTCTTGAAACAAGTACTCGCATAAAAATAGCCTGGATCAAGGAGGTCTTACTGCGGAGCTCCTTGCAGCGCTTCCGGTTCAGAATTAACTCCCACTTCAGAGACATCCTCTACCTGAAGATCTTGCATGTATTGAATGCATGTAGCATGTGCACTTTGTCTTTGGGTCATTCCAAATCGCCCGCAAGTTCATTTCCAGTTCCAATTGTTCAAAGGAGATCCTTCAGTTCCTGAGCTACTCTGAAATGAAGGAATAACTGCTTGTCCATACTTGTCATTCCGTTTCATTGCTGTCTTGTAAGGTCATGAAGGTCATACATGTAAGGTCATTTGTTACATTAAACCCATACTTGTAAGGTAATGAACCGCTTTATTAAGGCCGAACAAAACTTGTAAGGTAATAACCATAAGCAGCTTCCTTCCAGTAGACCAGTACTTGTAAGGTTATAACCATTATAACCAGGCTTATCAGTGTAGCTCCATACTTTAAAGGTCATAACCACATCAATGCAAATTGGTTGTAGAGAACTGCTCAATGATATGCACAACAGTAGCAGGTCAGTACCGAAACTAATCTCTTGAGTTAGTCCGCATTAACTCTGTTGCCGAACCCTGTCACTTCAGTTGCTTGTCTTATGTCCAAACCCTTCCCCCTCATTTTCCAACCCTACTACTTTATCGGTAGTTGAAGTCTCTTAGATTTGGTAATTTTGAGTACGAAAGACAACGACTTCTAAGACAAACATAAACAAGACAGATTATAATGCGTTTATTAATTTATTGTGTTAATATTGTGTATGTGTGTCTATAAAAGATAATTTAACCACTAAATCATAGGGGAACAACGTACTGGACCGCTACTGGACAGATGACTGTGAGAAAAAATGGGAAAATGATGCCTTTTGCTGCCCGAAGGGCCCCTAAAGGCATTTTGTAAGGCATGAATTGAGGCTTTGCGCGGCCCGAAGGTCCCCGAAAGGCGGTTCTGATGCCCTTTTATAAAAAACCAAAGCCTTGCTTTATGTAGAAGACCGCTGTGTGTAGAAAGTAAAGCAAGGCGTTGCCTATCTCTGCACTTCTTGCACTCATCCCACGTTCCATTCATTCAAGGATACTTTCCTTACTGTTAATCTATTGTAAATTCGTATTCCTTTACCTGCAATTCCCAATGCTATAATTTGAGCCGATGGTATGCGTTCAGTACAGCCCCAATTCATTCCCAAGTAATTTAGAACATACTATATATATGTAAATATGCCTGAACTGTATTGGAAAAGCAGGAAATAGACAGGCAGGGGCATCAAAAGCGAGCAAATTTACTGAGAAAAGACAAGGAGAAAGGAGAAAAAGAGATGAAGGAGAAAAAGGAAAAAAAAAACGGGGAAAATATTATTCTATTAGCAACGGGATCTCCGGCGAGCGAGCGTTGCGAGCGAGCCAGCATTTTTTGGGGGGGTTTCATATGATGCCTTTGATCGTTTTACCTCCCGCATGCCTGTTTGAAATTTTTAGGTTGCTCCCCTATGCATTAAAGTACCAATGTTATTACAGAAATCGAAGAAGTAGCCGTTCTTTTAAATATCAGACTCATTTTAAGTTTTATTAATTAGACTATAAATTCATAACAAATTTGTAAAAAGTATCACAAACATTAAGAAGTAACACAAAGTTTTAACAGAGAGACAATTTCTCAGCAGCCAATGGTAGCTGATCAGACCGATAGGTAGTCCGGGCTTTGGTCAAATGTGCAGTTGTGGTGTGGAAGAAGTCTGCGCCAAATTGCTCATTGTCGAAAGTTGACAGGAAAATGTTCATCCACTCCTTTACTGGATTGGACATGGAAGCACTGGCAAGAATGTCATTATCCAATAAAGTTTCAAGGGTTTCCTTGATACCGTCTTTAGTAAAATCCTCGATGTCATGAAATAGATAAATCATAGCATACTGATCGGGTAACAGTTTTGGCTGGCATAACCACCAAAGCCGCATGTCGTGGCCCACAAAAGCAAAAAAATCCCTTTTTATGGTTTCACCGGTTTTTCCTGCCATGACCTGAAAGTGTTTAAAAAAACAAATGGTTACAATGGTTACAACAAAACAAAGTGTCAAGAAAGAACAAATTCGTGAATGAATTACTTACTTCAACTTTTTGAGCAAGCTGGTACCATTCATCAGGGGTCATGTGGAATAATACATCGCATCGGCGCTCCACCCATGCCAGCTTATTCCATTCGAACCAAAAGTTTCGATCGTCAGTAGCAAGTCTATCGTCAGTCTCGGAACGGGTCACATTTTGTGGGTTGCCTTCGGGAGTTTCTTCTTTTCCAACCGCAAAACCATTAGGTAATACCAGCACCCCCGAAAGCGTTTCACCGCATAGAGCCAGGAAATTTTTATCCTCTGGTGGAATCTTTTCAAAATCCTCCAAGGTTTTAATTCCTACTCTATCTTCTAGTTGCTTCGCTACTACGAAAAGCTGCGAGGCTGATAACCCTTCCTTTTCAAGCTGCAAATAATATTTAATGATACATGAATATTAGAAAATTAATAATATTCGAGCTTAATTCTGGGTAATCAATTTGGCTTACCCCAGATACAGTTAACACTTTGGCAAAATCGACTCGCTCGCCGATGACTTGCCCACTAATGCCGTAAACGACCTCTCCGACCTCTTTAATTGCTCGAAGCAGCTTCCAAATTTGTTCCATGGTTATTTCAACCATTTTCCCAGATTCAAAATCGAGACAGGAAGCCTAAATAATATTCAATTAGTAAGTTAATTAAGTTAAATATGTTCTATAAATAAATAACTACTCACCATAATAATAATATTCAAGATATTCACTTAACCACTGAGTGATGATAATGACACTAGTTGATTGACAAAAAGAAAAAAAAAATCCAGAAGTCACTACTGGTATCTCCATACACACGCACACACCCACACACTGCCGTAGGAGCACTTGAAGATGACTTTACTTGAATACTTAAAGGATTAAAGTAATGGTGGTTAACTAACTTTGGGTATGTGTCACTTGATCATTACTTGACTTTAATTTTTAAAGCTAAGGTAAAGTAGGTTACCAATAAAAAATACTATCCACGCACGTACGAAGAATAAGTATGTACGTATTCATTGAACTTACGTTTTACGTTTTACTTACGACATTACGTTTTAAATTGTCACGTAGACAAAGACAAAGCATTTTATAATTATTATTGCATTGTTGCATTGTGGACGCTACACTTACGTTTCCTAAAATCTAATCTAAATTCCTTTGTGTGTGTGTTTTCAACATTTAGGTCCAAAATCCAGGCGTGGTGAGGAATTGCGTGAGGAATTATAACTACCGGTGAAATTGCATGAGTTGTGCAGGTAAGTGACTAGTTACCAAGTCTGAATGGTGAATGTCTAAAATTAGGTACCAGTATTTCTAAAATAATATCTGTCGCAATAACTTATCTAAAGTCCTTTGTACGTTTTTTTAACCTCTAGGTCTATTGAGGTATGTGACAAGTCGGACTAGTTGCAAAGGTATGTGACAAGTCGGAATAGTGGATCCCATGATTATCTGCCAGTATTTATAAAATAGTTGTCCCAATAACTAATATATATGGTTCTTTGTGCATTTTTTAAACCTATAGGTCTACAGTCCTGATTGATTGAGTCAGTCCCTCAACTGATTGAAGAGTCACAACTGGCGGTGAAATTGCATGTGTTGCAGGAGCTGCAAAGGTAGGTGACTAGTTGCAAATCTCTACATATTAGTCAGTGTTTATTAGTGTGCGACTAATATTTATTTGTTTGTATCTCGCAGAAAAGGAAAATAAAAAACTCGTATGCTAGTAACCTTGCTGGTGGAATGGAGAATCCCGTTGGAGTTGGAATGGGTGCTGGTGGAGTTCCCAAGATTACTGTTTTGCGCGTCAAAAGTAATCCGCATATCACGTATGTTTATGTAGCTCCGAGTATTCTACCGGAAATGACTGTTGAGGGAGTACGTGCGTTACAGTGGGAAGTTCAGCAAGGCATTGGGGAGGTTCCATCCAGAGATGATGATGTCTCTGGAACGCGGAGCGCTATGAAGAAGTTTATGGACAGAGTATTCTACAATGTTAAGGGGATCAATGGGATATACAACCGAACACGGTTTTTTGAAACCACCCATGGGATTTGGTAACAATATTATTAAAATTAAATATTAAATTAAATGTGGGGTGACTTGACTTGACTTTACTTGACCTGACTGTAATCTTTTGAATAGGTCAACCAAAAGTATCTGCGGGAAAAGAACCAGGAGGGTGGCTTTAGCCCGGACTTTAGAGCACCCCGAGTCCCTGCTGCTAGCTGACGCCTGCTTAACGGCAAAAGGACTGGCTCCGGAAGTGATTCCCTTTAAGCCATTTGAGAAGCCACTTGTTCTTGTTCTCGCGGGTCAGGTTGGCAGATTTGAAACTGGACTCGAGTACTACAGCCAAGCTGTTGTATTGCAACTCTTTGAAGGGGTGCCCATGGCGTTCGTGAAGGATTCCCGGAAGGATGGCAAGTGCGGTGAAAAACTGTTTGACCTCCTTGAAGACCTGGACATTGAACGCGCCATCATCTATTCCAGTACAAAAGATGATACTACTGCTGTTAAAAGTGCATTCAATGTAGTAGCCGAGGTCCTGAATGGCACACCAAAAGGAAGATTTTGGAAAAATCAGACCAACAACAGTCAGCTTAAACTGTTCAGCGTCAGCGCTAGAAGGCAAGTCCCAAAATGGGACTGGTATACAGTATTTAAGTCAGAGTAGTAACCAGTCAGAGAAGTATCCCTAGTCAGTATGAATTTGTACTAGTCAAATTGTAATAACAATAAGTAAAAACGTAGGAGCAAGAAGAATGAACTTTTAACTAGAGTTTTAAAAGCCGTTAGAGTTTTAGCTGCTGTATTTTTAAAAGTATTATTAGTACGGTTTAAAAGAATAAAGACATGAATTGTTATTTTAGATTTTAATGTAACATTGTATGAGCATTGATGTAATATTATTTTTCATGCATGTATATTTCATTAACACTGGACTTGATACTGAGTCAGTGGGTCACTTTATAAATTTTTCCTTTATAAGCAACTTTACTTTGCTTTAACCCTTTAAAAGTCATGTTCAAGTGAGAAGCCTGAACTACTGCACTACAGAACTACTACAGCCTACATTACTTATCAGACATAGAATTACGACGTATTTTAAAGTAAAATTAATACAAGTATCGGTTAATGTATTCATAAAACATGTGTTCCTGATAGTTTTCAAAGAATAATTTGGAAGCGAGCTAATTTTGTATGTAATTTTGGGGGCATTCTAGGGAAACTTTGTAGTTTTGAATGTGGACTCTGTTTTGAACTCCTTGAACTTGAACTTTAATTAATTGAATTTCAACGAGCCAACTTATGGATTCAAGAGTTGATAAGATGATGGAATACATTGGTGGAGTGAGTATGATGAAATATGATAACATTCTGAATGAATGGTGAAGGGTAGGGGGATGGGGATTATCCCCCTACACTCCAACAAAACTGGACTGGACTGACTTGCCAACAAAAAAATTACTACGGACGGACGCTCGGAATTAATAGTATTGATATTTCTGACGGGATGGATTTTTTTTCTCCTTGAAATATATGCATCATGCCAGTCAGGATACACGATGCACAAATATTACATTCAAAGGTTAATAAAGGATGAACAGTGAGTGCCAACTAGCGAGCCAAAACAAAGTAGTTCCGTGTAACAGCAAACCCCAGCTGATCATAAATGGCTTCAGAAACTGTTTTTAAAGGGATCCCAAATCTGAAAATGACTTCGTGAATCATCAAAATTACTAGTTTACTCATTCTTTTTTGGAAGAAATCGCCCGGAAACATGATTTAGTTGCATAAAATTGTTGAAAACCACAGCGTAAATACTACTTTTTTTACGCTTTATCGTGGTCGTGGTGGAATTTTACTGCTTTAACCGATGAACAAACTCAACACAGCAATAAACCCTGTGACGAAACAATGCATCAGCTGTTCCCGTTACCCTGGACAACTTTTCATTTTGTCCACGAGTGTCGCACGGTAGCAATTTTCCTTGGCCCTCTGTGAAGATCATTGTATACCTCTATAAAATTATATTTCATGTATAGCAGTCTAGGTTCACCGGCTATTTAAAGTCCAAAAGTCATTTCTAAATGACTTGGAGGACATTTATAAATGACTTCAAACGTCATTTTTGCCAAACATAAAAGTTTTGCCAATAAAGTAGCATAAAACTGGTGTAAATATGTTTCAAAAATTATTATCTTCCTTAGCCCACATAGAAAAAAAATCCCCCACATGCATAAATTCGATCATGCATCAAAGTATTTAATTCCTAATTAAAATCTCCCGACCACTCAAAAACCAGCCCGACCAACTTTTGTTAATGATTTTGTAAGTATTTACCACCTTCTTAAATGACTTTTGAACTTTATAAATGTCTTTTAGTATTTACTTTTGTCAAACCGCTTATAAAAAGACCAAAAATCAATTAAGAAGCTGGTGAGACCACCTATAAGAAGGTGGTCCGAGTCATTTATAAATGACTTTTGGACTTTATATAGGTGGTGAACCTAGACTGTATAGGGAAAAGGCATATATTGCGAAGCTACAAACATATAAGCTGAATTTGGAGCAATAAGCAATGATATCGATTCCTTTTTCAGTCCGTCTGTCTGTCTGCGCACTACGGGCCTAATCTTTTGGACGTTTTAAACCAAACCTGGAAGATGGATACAATATGGATGGATACTGAAGTCAGCGGTCAACTGTAACGTCTTCCCTTCCTTAGAGTACCATTTTTTAGAATTTTGTAACTTTGTCTCCACAGCTTCAAAAGCTTTTATTTCAGCAAATACCTTTCCTTAATTGCTAGCTCCATGTTACGCTAACTGGCATTATTCGCCCTGGCTACTACACTTTATAGGCTTAAAAATACATCCTTAGTAATTAGAGGTTGTTTTCTGGTTTTAAAATCGTTAGAGCTTTGACCCGATTTGTGGTATTTCATCAACTGGCTCTAAAATACAATATTTGAATATACAATATTGTCATGTAATTGTCATATACAACCACATTTGCTAGTTTGACCTTTGATCCTGCCCAAAAAAGGATTATTTCGAAATACCTTAATGATGCCCCACTTCAGCCTGGTGGTGGTCAACTGCTGTTCAGCCAACAAGCTTCAAAATCTACGTTTATTGCCAATCTAGTGCATATAGTTTTAGAGATTGTACAGTGGCTAAAATGTGTTGTCTCCTGACTGCTATCATCATCATCATCATCATGTTTTTTTTAACAACACAAACGCGTAGCCTGCATTCAAATCGCGGTACGTTTCGTGGTAAGTCGGTTCAAGCTATGGCCGGGTTGAATGAATGTAAAAAAACGAGTATTTCTACTTTTCTGGTGCAGTTTGAGAATCAAATTCAAAAAAGCTTTCAAAAAACGTTTCTTCTTTCTGCAGTAATGCAAATAAATATTTATTTCTTTTTTTTTTCCTAGGTGGGGTCGAGGAAAACCAACCCAAAGTTGGGGAAAAAAACTCGACCCAATAGCTTTTAAGCTATTCCATTTGGCACCTGTACAGAGCTAAACAGATCAAAAACCCCTTACCCGTTACCTGATCGGCGATCTGTCCCGCGTCGTCCCCTCCCTCGTCGCATACTCCAGTCCCAACGTTGCTCCTTTCCCTCGTCGAAAACAATCCCAACGTCGATCCATCCCTCGTCGGTCTCCGTCCCACGTTGATCCAATCACCGCGTCGCGGACCGTCCCACGTCGTCCTTCCACGAAGGCGCCGGCTCAACCGTCCAGGTCCCGTCCTTCCCAGTCGCTGACTCCCCTGAAATACAAAAACAAAATTTAGTTTAAATTACCCCTTACCTTTTACCTGATCGGCGATCTGTCCCGCGTCGTCCCCTCCCTCGTCGCACAATAAAGTCCCAACGTTGCTCCTTTCCCTCGTCGAAAATATTCCCAACGTCGATCCATCCCTCGTCGCTCTCCGTCCCACGTTGATCCAATCACCGCGTCGCGGACCGTCCCACGCCGTGAGATCCAGTCCCACGCTGAGGTCCGGGGCCCGTCCCACGCTCGCCGTTTGTCCCACGCTGAGGTCCGGGGCCCGTCCCACGCCGCCGTTTGTCCCACGCTGAGGTCCGGGGCCCGTCCCACGCCGCCGTTTGTCCCACGCTGAGGTCCGGGTCCTCCTAGCCAAAGAGGCCCGTCCCACGCTGAGGTCCGAGTCTTGGTCCTCCTAGCCAAAGACGCCCGTCCGACGCCGCCGTTTGTCCCACGCTGAGGTCCGGGTCCTCCTAGCCAAAGAGGCCCGTCCCACGCCGCCGTTTGTCCCACGCTGAGGTCCGGGTCCTCCTAGCCAAAGAGGCTCGTCCCACGCTGAGGTCCTGGTCTAGGTCCAGGTTCTAGCCAAAGAGGAGCTCATCCCTCTAGGCTACTGGACCTGCGACTGATACTTTTTTGGGCACAGAACAGCCCTTTTTATACCGAAACGTTGCAAGAGAGAAAAAAAAAGTTTTAATAATAACTCTCTCTCTCTCTCTCATACATACACAGCACATACAGAGCACATGCATGGCACATGTTAAAAAATACATGTGTGTGTATACAAGTATTTTTTTC
Organism: Salina celebensis; assembly: GCA_036561885.1. Taxonomy (NCBI): domain Eukaryota; kingdom Metazoa; phylum Arthropoda; class Collembola; order Entomobryomorpha; family Paronellidae; genus Salina; species Salina celebensis. The sequence continues at coordinate 1,460 of JAAXOA010000148.1, read as the reverse complement.
GTATATAACAGGTAGATATGCATCGCCTGTATCTGCCTGCGAGGTAAAATACGGAAAGGTTGCAAGAGAGAAAAAAAAGTTTTAAAAATAACTCTCTCTCTATCTCATACAACAGCACATGCACATGGCACATGTTTAAAAAACCATGTATTTTTGAGAAGTATCACGCGCTTTTACTGTTACGGGTAAACGTTTCGAAGTATGTCCTGGCAACATACAAATGTAAAAGCACATTTGAAAAAAAAAAACTTCTCGTTGGAATCCAGTCACACCTGAAATCCTTCTTCAACCAACTCGTTTGGCGAAACTACTAATGATATTATGAATGTGAGTATCAGAATAATTAAAGGATGGGGTCTAGATGGTGGAGTCGTCTCGATAACTTCAAAAACGTTATCCTGAAGCCAGTAATTTAGAAAAAATCGGTCCCGAGCGAACAATTGCACCGATTCACACAAAATTTTGCACAGAGCTAGAAATAGCTCCACAGGTATACCAATTTTCAGCTTCCCACGTTAATGGCGAACGAGAAGCATGTGCATTTTTTCGTAGGTCTATGAAAGTTACCATGTGGATACTAGGCTTGTATGATTTTTATTTCGAATTGGCTATCGAAATGAAGAAAGTAGCGCATTAGTTATATTTTCACCAAAAAATGACTCCTCATGGGTTATCAAAACTGTCCGACTTGACCTGGAAGACTCGGGTGTTGATTCTCTTGGTGACAATGACGAATGTGAGCTTTGGAGGCCCTTGTCGCGCCTGCTCGTACCGTTCATTCAGTTCTTTCTGCGCTGCACAAAAGGAGAAAAAATAAAATTTTGTTTCATTCAAATGAAGGTGGCCACCATCACCCCAATGCTTCCTCCCTTTCGCCTCGGGGGAACTGTGTAGGCTTTATTTTCGAACATGAGAAAGTCAACGTCAAGTCTGTCAATATGTATTTTGTACTTTCTTGCGTAATTTTGCTGAGCTCCTGTGAGAAACGCTTGGGTGAAGAAGAATCCAGAGATCCAAAACAATGGGGGAGGACCATTGAGGTACCATTTTGGTAAAAACTGGAGCCTTGTTAAAAACTCGTAGATGTAGCTGCCGAGTGGTTTTTGGGAGACTAGTGACTAGGCCTTCCAGCTCTGAGCTCATCACGACCAAGCCTTTAATAGCTTTTTGTACGTTTTGCAGACTGCTACGAATCACACTGAGAAGATTATTGAAACGAACCATTTCCTGGACAAGAACAGTATTCATGGACTGGTTATACAGCGTATGGTACTTGATCAGAGCCTGTTCAGTATCAAAGTTTTTGGGCAGTTTAGCCAGAATATCGGCAGCCACTTCCATAACCAGTTGATCCGGGGTTTTCTGCCCTTTGGATGTGGCGATTTTGCTTTGAGTCATGAGAATACTGTTGAATAACAAGTTGGTTTCGTTCTTGTCTTTTGTTATGTCTGCGTTTTCAT
>JAAXOA010000147.1:0-33189 GCA_036561885.1 Salina celebensis | reverse complement strand
TACCATTTTTTGTTTGTTTCGTGGCTGTCATGCAAGAACATAAATGAATTTGTTTAAAAAACGCTTTGTCTGTTCAATTTGAAGAATTCTATTTTGAAAAGTTGATTATTCATCAACACGAAAAAAGGCTTTAGAAAGACGTGCGCTCCCTTTCAAGATATTGATTCAATGTCGCTGTAGTCTCCTCCCAAGCCATTTACTTTATGAGAGAACATTACCTAAACATTCTGTTAGTGATTTTTGAAGAACCTTGTTTTACATTTAGTAAGCTGTTTTTTAAAAGAAATATATTTGTTCCTTCTCTTAATAGTGCTGTTTCAAAGGGCCTCCGACATTCCTTAAAGAAAAAGTCTATTATCATAGTTTTACCTTGATTAATTTAATACGATTATCGGCTCTTTCTAGATCCTTATATCATGCTTGTAGAGAAAAAAACAAGTTGAAAAATGGAGTGTGAACAAAAGAGTTTGTGTAAAAAACACAAAAAACATGGCCACGGTAATGATTTCATCTCATTACTACAAAGACTACTTTTTGGCAGATTGTACACACATGGCTTATGTTTTTTTGTTTCTTATGTTTCTGGTTGTTTGTCAATTTAGGCAAGGTAGCCAACCACTGATCCAAATCTATCAGCAGAAATCTTTTATATGCATAAAAGGGGGAAGGGTTTTAAAGAGTAATTTATTTGATTTCAAACTCTACATGAATACATTAATCATGGAGGAGAAGCAAGACGCTCGCAAAACGTGTCCATAAACGGAATCAAGAAACAGTGAGGGTGTTGCAAATGGAAAGAGGGAGCAATATGTTTCTATCGGACACTATGAATGATGCAGTTTTGTGCGTTGGCATCCTTCATAAACGTTAACGGGAAGTTCTTAAATGCTTCTGGCAGGTATAGCTAGACCGTGGTAGTTAATTACATAGGTGTAATTTATTATTAAATCTGTAACGTTCTGTATTTTCGCTAACTACCGGCCACTCCAAAATACACACCTGGAGAGGACTAACTCGCCGCCCAGATAATATGCGAGCAAACGATATGACGCAATGCCTAATAAAGAACTCAAAAATCACTCTGGCTCATAATTGGCCGGTGTCATTCACTCCTTTATGTTTCAATGTTAATCTAGTTGCTCTTTTTTTCTAAAGTTTTCATCAGTGATAAAACACTGCCATAGTAGTAGTGAATAGAGTCCCTGTACTGAGCAAGTCAGCCTAGGGCACTGTTTTACTAGTTTTTGGACCACGTTATATTTAAATTGTTTCTTGTCAATGCCAAAAAGTGGATAAACGGTGCGCATACCGTTACCTTGATGGTTCGCATACAGGACAAAATGTTTATAAACATGTTTTTTTTTTCTGCTCAGCCAACACTTCGCTGCTGTTTTCACAAAATGGATTACTGAAATTTTATGTATGTGACATATTTCGTCAAAAACACATTGTTTACTGGTAACGTGTTCCTAACGACAGTCACTCCTACAGACACCACGTATTAGGGTTTTAAGTAATCATTAGTGCTTTCTTCCTAGTTGACAGTTCACACACGATATGCTTGTAACGTCCATCAAACAGTTACCTAATTTGCCTCTTATTAAAATGCAAACTGACAAAGGTGTTGTACTACATGTGTACCCAATGCAAATTCGATATTTGTATATGGTCTACATAATGCTTTCTTTGTCAACGCATCTTATAATTGAGCTTTATCATTCTGGTTTGGTAAACTAAATGTCATGTGACCAGATGAATAATTATTGCGCATTACAGTGATTCCTTATAATATCAGTAGTAAAAGCTTGTTCTTTGATGAAACTGAACCAAGATGTTTTGATGTATATTGTAGTAAATGCCAGGCTTAGTTTCAATTGAATTAACAAAGTAATGACATTGAATACATGTTTTCTCCGTACCCTCCTGACGGACTGCTTTGGAATGACAAATCAAAAGAAATTCGCGTTTGATATTCTTATTTCGATGGTATTTCCGATAAATTTTAGTTCTGGATACAAAAATGTGCGCAAATTGTTGTATAGCGCCGAAACGATTTGCTTCACATAAGATATGAACGTTTTTGTGATTGTAACGCATTACTTCAATGCATTTAAAATGCCAGTGCGTCTTTCCTCTCGTGTAGCTGCTTACCATCGTAAACAGCTTCAAAAATGGAAGAGGATCTCAGTCGCGTTCAAATGTAATCGTGTGTGGCACTTTTTTTGACGAGACTCCAGCTAAATTGTTTTATATCATGAACAACTCAACCGCAGTTTCAACTAGATTGAATGGCTTGTTATGATATTTACAATCTTTATGATTCTTCTTAAAAATACTTTTTTATAGTTACGATCTAAGTTATCATTTTACTTAAAATTAAATAAGATATTTCCTGTATGCATAGGAATTACTCAAATTTCAGTTTGAAACTTGAGTTAAAATTATTCTTATCACAAACGATTTTCAGAACTATTTCATCATAAAAGAATTTCGAAATGTTCCTCAAGATGATTTCCCAAATAATTATGCATTTTTTGTATTTGCTTTAGAGCTCTTACATTTTCCTTCAACGAATGCACTGAAAATAGGGTTTATTTTAATTTTATTTTCTGATGTGGCTTCAGGCACCAAAGATGGGTCAAGATTCATCAATTTGCGTATAAGCGGCAATAACTAGCCATATCACAGATGAAATAATAAATGGTATGCACCTCCATTATTCACTGATATGGTTAATGAAAGAGCTCGGTCTGGTAATAGACACATACAGTGCAACGATAAGATACCCGCCACGAATCCACCGCCACCGCAGAGAAACTTTTACGTGCGTGGAAAATCCCTTCAACGCTGTAAGGGTTCTCAAGTGTCCGACAGACAAAATTGTTCCTCGGTTGAGACAATATCCTTTAAAATGTTTCATAATGGGGTGCACTTGATACATTACTTTTTTTCTATGCTCATATAAGGGAACGATGACTTGGGGAAAATAAAGTCGTTTATTTTCCATTTATATCATAAGGTACGCTCGCCGATGCTTATAATTAGTACTCCACAATAAATTCTCCAGGGTCGCCCTACGGATATAAATTCTTTCCTTTCAAATTCAAAATAGGAATAAACAAAAAGAGAATGGAATATGCTACGTTCATTAACTTTGTTAACAAGAATTGAATCAAAGAAAGAAAGACATATTTTAGGAGAGCACCACCACCTCTATCAGCGTGTTCCCTATCTCGTCTGATAACATCCAACATCCATGGTTTCTCACTCTTTTATTTTTCCTTCCCACTAAAAAAATGCAGACACATAAGCAGGGGAAATACCTTCTGATGAGCTAACCTAAAGAAAATGGGAGGTTAAAAAACGCAATTCTCATTTTACTATTTCCACTAGCTCTTTACTACGAACGAAAATTCCAAACGATGAACTGTTCAGTTCAGAATCCAGTGGAACGAACAAGACACAGCCCTCTCGACTCCACCTTATTCAAACAGGCTTGGCTCCGTCCAGCAATAATTGTGTTTTACATAGTAAAAAGGCAAGTTTACAAACTGCAATATACTTTTCTATACTGATTACATGCAGCGACAACTCATACTATGCGTATTTTTTCTCCATTGTCCATGCTCATCCGGTGTACCTGCATAAGATTCCCATCTTCATGTTTTCTTCAAAACACCAACAGTGCAAGACAGCCAAGGAAACCACATTTTCTCTTACAAAAAACTAGCCTAGCACGGCGAAAGGAAGGAAGGTGCGCTCTTGAGGAATTCACTACATGTTTCATCATCATACGGATTGATGTGTGGTGGATGGCCAAAGAGTAAAAAAAATACAAAGTTGTTTGACCATAGTTGCTTGTCTCCGTTCTATATCATCATCAATATTTACATTTTTATTGGTCTTGTTCCTGATCCAGAATAATGTTTCATTTTATTCATTCTCTGCTTACTCCTTTTGCTTAACTTGTAAAGGGAAATCGGGCATATAAGAACCTCTTTCTTTTTCTCATATTCGGCATTTATTAGTTGGTGCCTGACTGATTCAAGGTTAGGAAAGAGGATGAAGTGATGATGATGCTACTCCTGATAATCTAAAATTAAGATAAGAAAGCTAGACAAAAGAAGGTACAGTTTCTTTTCCTGTGTGTGTTTTTTTAATTCACTCCAATAAAAACAAGGACTGTTTGTTCTTCAGTTTTGTTCCTGCTCCTCAGTCAGGTTTACTTGTTTGCTCGCTTTGACATTTACTCATGCATGGCCTATTTGATGCTTGTGAAAAAGGACATTTTTATAGCAATAATAATAAAAGAGCGATTCTCCTCACCTGGTGTCATTATTATTGTTTCTTCAAGTGGTCGGATACGTACATATGAAAGCACGCCGCAGTCAAATTGGCATGCATTTTTTATGCGTTGAAGTTATATAGTGCAGTTGAAAAGTACACCAGGTAACAGGTTACAAGTGCTTTTTGCTGAATAAAATAGTACAGAGCCCTAGATGAGGCACTTGTTTTTTTATTGTTACTATTTCTCTGTGTTGGCTTGCAAGACCTTTTCTCAGGCGAGCTGCCTCCGTTAACTACTAACCAAAATACGATTTGATTTGAACGAGGAGCAGTAAAATGTTATATTAAAAGGAGCTGGTTGGGACACAAGCATCATATTATTATTACGCTTCCTTAAACGCTCATTGTTATGTTTCTCTCTTGCTACAGGCATTTCCGTCAAATCAGAAATTTAGTTTTCCTTTAAATAATCAAAACAGCGGTGCTTTTGCACGTCACAATGTTCATGTTTCCTTGCAAGTTTACAGGAGTTGATAAAACAATGAGTATTTTTGCCAGAGATTACTGCAGAGTTGATGCTGCACTCTGAGGAGAATGTATGTGGGTGAGTATAGTTGAAGTAAATTGATGCCACCGTCTCTGCATTTCATTAATAAAACTATTTAAACTTCAACTCTTACTGGCTTCTGTCGTTTCTTTCTCAGAGTAAACGGCAACCCTATGATAAGTAGAGTGATGATGAGGACGATGATAATGATAGCGTTTATGTGTATCTGTATTATTCATAGGATATTACTTTACCCTTTTAGCTAAAAAAATGTTTATTACAGAGCGATGATTGATATGATGGTTAGGACGAGATTGGATATGTAACAATGAACAGGAGTGGATAATAATGGCAAAAAACGGATAAGAAGTAGAATGTATACCACAAGTTGCTAGTCTGAAAGGTCGAGCTAAAAAATCCGAGATGTTTCTTTCATGGGAATATTAAAGCCTAGATCCACAAGCACAACCAGTAACAAAATAGCTAACTTCAGGTCAGACGCATATTAGACAAATAGCAACAATGTGGAGTTTGTTGGATTATTGATTGTGTGAAGCTTGTTGGGAGGAAAAAATGGAATGTGCCAAGAACAAATAAGATTCACGTAACAGGCATAAATATCAAATATATCATGTTTCAAAGTGTGTGTAGTGTTTGATGATACGACCACAAGCTGGTTGGTCTTTGTTTGCTACATATATTATCGAAATTGGTATCGTTACAAACTGAGGATTTAGCTCAGTCAAATATTCTCTGCAAAATTGCTAATGCATGAGTGTAATTTATCCACTGTTGGAGTAGTAGTGCATTTCTCAGCAGGAATGAGTTTCATTTCTTTCTGTTTTTTGCCATCTTCCCTTCGTACGCACAGTCAAATATCATCTTTTGGTTTATGATTATGATCCCATCTTTTTCGATTTGTTTTAGTTACACATAAATATTCCTCAAATCTGCATCTTATAAAATTTATTTCATCCTATTTGAATTCTCAGTTACGTATATGGTAGTTCAAACTTGTCTGCTAAAAAATGTTTGCTTGTCTAGGATCTGTTAAAGTCATAAAATTGGAAATGGTTTAGTGAAAAAGTTCAAGGGAGATCAAAAAAATCTCTTTAAGAACTAACCGGGAGTTAAAGCACTCAGCACTTTGATAACCAAAATGTTAACAGCTTTTGCAAACAGTCCACTAATCCATTTACAACTGTGTCTGTCCAACAGTTTGAAACTGATATCTCGTTAACAGCTAAGATGACTTGTGATATCGTTTTGCATACTTGTTTCAGTGTGTTCACAATGAGCAATTATCACCAAGTTGTAGGCTAATCCTACAAAAAAAAAATGCATTTGTTCAAGTAAGTGCTACTTCTCTACCCTCTGTTCATTATGGTTTTTTTCTGCAAATGTTGAACTTTGAATGAGACAGGATATGTACATATTTTTATGGGAATGAGGAGACTACGTGGCTTGGAGGGTTAGAGCAGGACATCTCCGACAATTGTTGAATCTTGAAATAAAAGCTATTATGTTTTTCTAGCATTAAAAAAGTTAGCAGGCTTGAGTCAGCGTTACATTTGATATAGTTGCTCAGTCATACCGTATTATGCAGTGTAATTCTGTCTTTGCTGTCTCACTTCTTTTTGTTTTTAATTCAAGGTGTTCAACAAAAATGTTGTATTTTCTCACAAAATGGAATAATAACAAAAAAAAGTCATGTTCTCGTAGCTCACAAACTGGTTGACAGTAAAGCCCATTATGTACTCTACTCTTTTGCTTTACATATAAGCGTTCCTGTTGTCTTTCTTTGGCAGACGAAATTTATACGACACAAAATATTTTTCCCATAATACATAATATGACTCCACAAATGGTTCTTGGTTGCACAGAGCAGAAGTCCAAGGAATGAGCGAGTGAGAGAGAGACAGAATAAAAAGCTGTATGGATTTTAATTATTAAGACTGACTCACTAATACTGAACAAAAACAACAGAAAGGTGAAGAGAGAGGCACTTTGAGTTATATCCTCTGAACACACATCCACTTGACTTGAACACAACAAAAGATTCTAGATATTTTTACTGCTTAAAACAGCTACAAGAGTATTTTGCTATGATAAGCACAGTAGAATTGTGTACTTTACTTACCACATCCTCCCTCCATCATATTATAAGAATGATTGTGTCATTAGATATCAGTTTACCTCTATGTCTTTTCTACCAAGTAATATATGCGCAGGCACAAACGCAACTAAGACCCCAACTATTCGTTCATTGTGGAAGAAACTGATAAATATGTTATGTTTCATAAGTAAACCGACTCAAAATAACATGACGTGTTTTCTATGAAGCAAAATTAAAGCGAGCTGAATGAATTCTACACTGGGTTCATACATGCTGACAAGTCTAATTGTTTAAACTGTTAATAACTACGTACTTACTCAAGTACATTAGGTTATCAAATTCTACACTTTCTTATCGCTTGAGCGTTTTTCTACATCGAAAGAAACATCATATTAGTTATAAGTTGCACTCTTGTGAAACTTAAAACTGCCAATCCTTAAAAAGACGCCTTACATAGGTGGAAGGTCTCTACGAGTAAAATATTTTGGAGTGTGGAGCTATCATTTATCTTCTAAGATCTTTGAATAAAACTGCAACATGATGTCTGCACTCTTGCAAAGGTGGGATATTATTCTGCTCAAAAAAGAAACAGGGGTCGTGTATATCACAAAATATATGGTTTGTTTTACATCGGCTAAGCCATCACAGCTCTACACACACATCATTCTCCCAGTTAATAGCTGTAAACAATAAAAAAAGTTACAATGTGCACATCCTATTTAGCAGTCACTTCATTTGAATAGAAAAATAGAACACTGCCTTATCCTGAGGCTCATAGTTTAAAATGCCTTTTTTGCAAGGCTCACAATTAAATCACGAAAAAATTCATTTAAGGGTGAAAAGTATTGTTTTGAAGGAAAGGAATGTTAAAAATACGACAAGGTTAATAATGACAATGACTAATACAGCGTACAGGGTTGCTGCAACAATGTATTGAAATATGGGATAAGACACGACACGACTGATTGGATTGTAAAATGACATTCTTTTGACAAAACAGGATAAGTTCATATCAAGTCCTCTGAGGAAAGACATGTAAAGAAAAAAGATACGTTTTGATATAGTTGTGTTGTCGTGTGCGTTAGAAACCGATTGCGACTCCTCCCGCGATAACAAAGTCTGTAGTAAGAGTTTGGTAAGAAAAGTCATCGATGTTGTTTCAAGATGATGGGCACACTCGTTCTTTTACTGCATGTTACATCAATCACTAAAGTATTGATTGTTGATTTCTACGGATTACATTTTTATCTTTTATAGTTACAAGTATCATATATCATGGTGGTATCTTGTCTTATTCATGAGGAATGTATTCCCTTGCTGAAAGAACATGTTCACTATCAAATCTGATACATTTTTAAGCGATTATTTTGGATTGACAACTTTTGAAAAAAAAACGAAGCTTAGGTGGATGTCTCTTTAGGAAGAAAAATAACTGTAATTATGCCATGGAAATTAGACGCAGGCATGTAAGCAGTCAAAAATGATTTGATTGAGGAGTCTGCAGACTTTTTTTTCTGCAATTGAGATAATATAATTTGGTGAATGGTTATCATTATTGATACACACTAAAGTGACGGAGTAGCATAGACAATGAAAGAGGGAGAGAGGAGAATGAGCGTGATTTCAACCGTATGTCGTCTTCTGGGTTACAATTACAATCCGCACATGCCATCATCGTTCAAAAGAAGTCGGACAAATCAAGCACGCAATATTTTTTTCGTAATGTTTGCCATCAAAAAAATGGACGACTGCAGTCAAAATTTGTTCAAATAAAAATCATTTTTGTAGGTATTTTTATTGAAAAAAGCATGAGCATCGGACAAAATCGTGAAGATGGGAAATAGGAACGAACAGAAATATCATGTTATTACTTTTAGTGGTTGAGGAGTTTCTCGAAAAAAAAAGTCAATTAGAATTCGATAAACACTTTCCTGTATATTCAGACGAAAAATTGATTGCTTCCTTGATGAGTTGTGTGCATACACATTATTATTATCGTGTATATATATCAATAGACAGAAAAAAAACAATGCAAAAAATAGAATAATTTAACTGTGACACAAACACAGTGACACTTGGATAACTTTGAGCTTCAAACTGATTTGTTTGTTTGATTCATTCATTAATGACGTGTGTGTATCCTTTTCTACGGTTGCGTCCCTTGAGGCTGAATAACCAAATTTGGCTATGTGTTTCAGGTTTCGTTTGCGAGCATTGTACATCCTTGGCAGTCAGTGAAGAACTGCTTTACATTTTAACAAGGAACTCTAAAATATATCAGACGACTGACGAATTCCGGATTAGTTTCTTGAAAACGCTGATTCTACCAATTTATACGAATCAAAATATATCCTGGGGTTTTATTCTTTTCGCTGTCATCTGTCGGTGCCCATTCCGTTGGCGTTAGTACTTGTTATCCACCCGGCATACAGAACGAAATTGTGTATCCGATAAAAACGCAAAATTGCCAATTATCCGTTTCTCATTGAGCATGTTCGTAAAAGTCGGCTAAAAGGCTTTGTAATTCATGCTGATAGCGTTCTATATTAAACGCTTTAGTACCCTGGCATACTGTATATGTAACTATACAACTTTCCTTGTATTTTAGACTGGATTCAAGAAAAACAAAATGTTTTTGTACTTGGTACATATTTCTGCACCTTATCAGATTGCACATCTAACTCAACTTGGTGTGTCAATCAAAAAATGGAGTCCAAGTATATAATTTACAAAATAGTAACTCTTTCATTCTTATCGTTATCCTCTTGTGAACGTTACTATACGCCACACAGACAATACGACCTGATCTTTTTCAAAAAAATAGTAGGTATGACGCAAGGTTCTATGTCTAAATATTGTGAGGTGGTGAGACAGTGGATATCCCCTTTTATTTGTAAATCTTGATTTTCATAGTATGATCGACATTTCAAACACAATGCATTGCTCTAAATCAACCATCGATCATAGATCAATACTACAAGTAGGTATTTTAAGCCGAGGTTCAAAGATGCCCATGTACGTAACAACGATTTACATTCAAATCTAGGAACGATTTAAAAAGACATTTTTGAAACAACGCTGGGTCCTGTAAAAACGAAGAGAGACCACAATAATCATATTTCTTTGTTGCACAGAATGCCAATATTTTACGTGAATCAATTCAGGTACAATAAATCACCTTGCCGAAAACAAAACAAGACGTTGGGTAAACAATGAAAACATTTACGGCAATAACGCAGTGCGGTATGCTTACTTCTATTAGCCTGGGTTTTTGGTGCGGACAAGTATCGAAGTAAGATCATAAAAAGGGATGTTTTCAGAGCTGGTCTGCGAAATCTTCTTAATCCCAAATTTACCATTGAATGATGCGAATTCACTAGATAAACAAGGTCATCCGTACAGATGTCGGTTCTAAGGAGAATGACGAAAAAGAGTGTCGATATTGGCTCTTGTGATAATGGAGATTACCCTTTCAAGTACAAGAGCTTTGAAATGATGACATGTAGACATGTACTAAACATGTACTTTTGCCATTTGATCTTTGCACCCATCCACTATTGCATGTTTACGGGCGCAAATTCAAAAAGGAGTGATTGAAGAATCCTATGTCCTTCAGCCTCAATTTTTAGATCAAAATTCGAGCGGAAATTTGGTTCGCATTTTTTTACAAGAATGATTCACATAATATGCAAGTCATAAGTAAATGCGGCATTTTTATGTGAACTTGAATTTGTAATGGGTTTTATACCAATAGCTCATGAAATTTTCGTTTGAATCGTTGACACGAATGTTTTGCTATAACTGAAAAGTTTTATTTAGTCTGCCCCATGTAGTTCAGAACATATAGGAGGTCACAGTATCATATAAATGTCTCAATTATCGCAGCTCTGAAGTATCCGTTTGAAAGCCAAATGAATGGAGAGAGCCTGGTAAAAGTAAATCTATCACGGGAGTTTTTTCAGAAGCACACACATAATTGTATTCAAGCCCTATATTCAAACTTGGTAAAAAAAATTAGCTTGATATTTATCATCACATGATTCGTTGTTGTAACATCCTTTTTCCTATATTATTAAGCGTGAAAACCTCAAAGCTTCACTTTCGAATGCAAGAATGGCTTTATTTTCCGCGCTTGATTTTTTTAGAGAACTGAAGCATTGTTTACAGTTTTCTTTTTTTTTAGTTTTTGTTTTTGCCGCATACAAACTTTTCCAACGTTAATAGCTTCGTGAAACAATCACAGTAAAAATTATGCTCATTGTCATACTTAAATATAGTAATTAGTATTACTTTTTAAAAAACAATAAATGCTAATCATTTTCCATTCAGATTTTTACATGTGCCAGTGATAAGCCCAATGGTAACTTGACCACCCAACTGGTAGTAAGGCTGAAATGGAAATTTAATATAGTCTGTTTGGATATTTTAAGAAGCGTAAATATGGGTAAAACACAACACAGGTTGCGTTTTATCCTGTGAACTGTTTATTTCAAATTGTATAACCCCATAGGTCTCACCTAATTTCTGTTCGTAATTCTCTGCAAGAGGACAAGCTGTAATAAAACTAGTTGCATTACCTACTCGCAAGATTGTACTCATTAAATATGTGCATAATTTGAGTCGCAAATCATACTCAGCGCACACACAAACAACATGCAACTGATTTTTGAACCGTCATTGTGACTACCGACACACCAGGTTATTTATGAGAAGTGTTATTATTGTTATTATTATTGCATGATGATTTTGTCCCATGATGCACATGATTCACATTAAATCCTCATTATGTCAACCTGATAAAATATAGGTTCCTGTGAAACAAGATTGTGTATTAAACATAGGTATATCCCATTAAAGATATTGCAACTGTTCGCATTGTCTCTCCGTTATCAGTTGTAATTGTCCAACATTTTCTTACGATTGCCATAAATTGATGCAGTAAGCCTCAAAATGAAGAAGAAAAAAAAACTTATGATGCTAATTTATTTTCAAGACTACTAAATCATTTCCGATCCGGACGGTTGTGTCTTTTGAAAGTAACTGTTCACAAAAACATTACATTCTATATAAAAAAAAAGTTCAGCAAAACTATCACTTTTTGCAAGCAACGGCCAAACTTGTTTGATACGCAAAATGTACAAGAAAAGCAGAACTTTGTAACTTAAGATGTTTAGGGAAAAAAGAGGGATCGTATCGTAACTTACAAGTTCATCAAGATGCATTATCGCATTATGAAATATCTCGTATTATCTAGTTTAATTAAGAAAGACAAACTACACACGCAGCCGTCCACCTGCTGCATCATTGTCAGATATTCTCTTTCTTGGCATTATATCATTTCGAGTGTAAATTAAATCATGTATCGCCTCTTTTCGTTCTGCGTTTTCATTTTTATGATAATCTAATCGTGAAATTTGTATAGTTTTTGGCCTGACAGCCAGATCGTACAGCTTGAAGCCAAAAGAATCACCAACAACATTTTTTGTCGTCTGCATGACGCTCGTATGTCGCCTTTACGCCTAATAAAAATTGATATCAAAGATGAGCGTCTTGATAAAGGATTCAGTGTACACTTGTAATTGTTTTATTTTCACGTAACATGAATCTAGTACACAAACTATGCTAGACCAAACAATGTTATTACATTCAACTCCGTTTTTTCTTTCTCTTGATACTGCCAAAAAGTGTGCAGTTATATATAAAATTTTTTGCTGTTTAATTCGTAAATCACTTTCAAAAACTGTTCTGTTACATACAGAACATCGATGTCGATTACAAATACCAATAGCAACAAATAAAACAAATACATGTTCACGTGCTTTTGAGTATTACTACATGTCAAAAAATATATTATCAAACTGGAAGAGAATTGTTTTCAACATTGATTTTGAGTATAACGCATAAAATTTGCTCGTAAAAATACATCGTGTTTTAGCATTCCTTTCTGTCGTTATATAGCATTTTTTTGCGAATATGCATAAAAACGACAAAACATGAAAATGACACGGTGACGACACCTCCACAGCCATTATTAACACCACCGCATTCCTCTAAACATGGAGCATCTCTCATCTATCAAAATGTAGAACTGTGTACACACACGAAAAAAACTGTCCAATTACAGGATTGCTGGTAAAAACGACTTTTAAAATCCTTCGCACATTATCAGGTTGATAAATGAATCTGTCTCCTGTTGCATACACAAGAAAAGTTCATAATGAAAATATAATAACTTTTTAAAGGAAAAAAACGAGCCTTCTCTGGTTGCTGTTCTAGCTCTTTCAAAACTCTATCCAACAAGGAATCTTGTATGCTCATAGGATCAGGTTACTTTTTTACGCTTTAGGACTGCATCCACAATGAAAATCCATATTTCAAAAGTGTGGCCCACTACATTTGTACTTTATAAACTTAAACCCCCGGTTTAAAATTATTAACAAAAGAATTATCCGTACACACAATACAGTATTTGATAATAACTATGGAAAATGTTAATAACATTTGAGTAAATCACGTACGTCAGTAAATCAATTCAATAGGTTTTTCTTACATTGCTTCGTCTCCGTAAGTACTCTGTCCGGTCGTTGGCTGTTTTTTTTTCTCTTGGTAATTTTTATAACTAAAAGTTTTAACATGTACGCAACACTTTTCGGAACTTGTAATGATTCAAGATATTATAAAAAATAAAAAAAGGAACCGTCATGTAGTTTTTTCATATAATTTTGTAGATTGAGAAAATTATCCGTTGTACAAGTTGTTTTCTATGATCATTAGAAGTCTACTGACTCATATTTTAGTGACAATTCATCATTTTGGTGTTTTATATATGTATCTTGTTGGGTTTAGCAATCGCATGTTCACTTGTTCACATCGTGAACTTCTAATGTGTATAACATAACACTTGGACGCGACAAGGTAAAAATTGTCATGAATGAGAATTCACCTATTTCCGATCATACGAAGACAGAGCACTAATCAAATTAAGATACTTACAGAAGCAGTTGTCAACCTACAATGGTCTCTGTTACATATGCCATTTGCTACAGATTTATTATTTTTTTCTTTTCTAGGGCGCGGACTGCAAAAAAAAACGTTGATTTCAGCGAGGAATTATCATCACAAAATACATTATGAGTGTAGAAAGAAAAAATCATTCTGTGGTAAGACATTCACAAGAAGCTACAATAGTGTCACGACACAGCAAACAGTAAGGAACGCTCGGTTCGGTTTGTCCTTCACTTTTCGCCTGATGAATTTTCTGCTAAAAACCATTTTTTTTTGGTGCACTATGCTTTTCTGTCACTGCCATTTTTGTTGGCATGTGTGTATGCTTTTTGCTGATTTTTGATGCTTCCATGTACTCCTCGTGCAGGCTATTGACGTTCTAGGATGAGTGACAGAAGAGGGAGAAACCTTAAAGGTGAATCGCACATTCGCTCAATCAACACACAAATTTGGCACAAACACATAAGGCTCACTAGAAGCACAAAAGTCGGGTATTTATGACAGTTATTTAATTTTTGAAATGATTCATTAGCAGTTGTCATCCTTGTCTATTTAATAGAACGGTCAAGTCGTCAAAAAGGTTTACACGAAGAAGTTTATTCATCACATGCCCTTTTACTTTCTGTCTGCAGTGATAAAAATTTTATAAATAAGACATTAATGTGACATAACAAAGAAAATTATGGCAAATGCCACTGTGTATCAAAAAAACGCCACCATATATGCCACACACGTTTCACTCGTCCAATCACTTCAATAAATGTTATTTTGCTCACTTGTCCACAGTCTTTTAGCAAAATGGGTTGAATAATTTCCCTTTTGTGTTCCTGCCGAACCAGCTAGTTAAAAACTCGTTAATGATATTTTGGAGCCGTGTATGGACGAAAAAATTCTTGGGGTTTTATAGCTTTTTGTTGGACTCAATCCACCAACCACTGAGCACAAAATAAAACCTTCCTGCAACACTTTTAATACCAAAACTTAAAACAAAAGGGCGAGTATTCAATGCAAAACAGAACTAAAAATTGTATCTGAAGGAGACAGCGTTATAAAGAAATGTTTTCCAGTGTCATACGCCAAATAATCACGCTAACTTGGGTAGGATGAAATCCCACTTTTTTTTCTTTTAGAAGAACATCACTAATGCAAAAGGGAAGCGCTTTGATGACGAACAACTTTTGCAGTGCGGTAATCAAATCAGGCACATAAAAAACAACAGCCATGTGCATTTCGTGCACCTACACTCCTGAAAAAGTCCACCGTAAATAAGACGAGCAACGCTGCACTGAGCGAGTCCCTACCTGGCTGTCTCCCTCGTAACAATAACAAAAGCAGATAAAGTTTGAAACTATTACCTTGTCTGTTGAATGTAAGTAAATGACTGAAGTTGAATGTATGAAGGAGCTAGACATTATTAAGAGCCTATTTTCTTTAAAGCATACCAATTCCTTCCTTGATACAACAACGTTAACGCTTCTAGCTGGTTGTATGAAAACAACTCATGTGCTTTGAGTCCAACATCGTGATTCATTTGCTTTGGAGGCACTATCATCATCAACCTGTACTCTTTCATAGTTAAAAAAGACGAGGCGCTTGGCTATATATTAGTATTTCTATTACGCATACATATTTATCAACATGATATTATTCTCTTAGAGACACCACTATAACAACTTGATTCACAAGGGCTGAAATAGTGCCAGTTTATGAAGTTGGTATATGTTACAATACAACCTGTTGCTAAAGCGCGACTTGTGCACATTGTACCTTTTTTGGATTCCTATTGTCTTTGTTCCTCCAGACTTGGATTATGCATCTACAATATCGATTGGCTCATTACGGCATTACCTGCCCTAGCTCCAATTAATATGAAAATGCGTATAAGATTTTTTTGTACGGGTTCCATAAAAAAAGATTTTACTCTGAAACAAGTCAATAACCAAAGCTTCATTTTTTTCGCATTTAATTCATACACTGATAAAATGAAAGTATAACATGTATATTGCATATCCTTCAGCGTTGTCAGAGACTTAACGTTTTTTTCGTCATCTTTTTTGATCAGAATCATACCCGTGTCATGAATACATAAGAATCCACCTGTACGCGACGGTATGGGAAATGCTTCGCTAAACGCCACATAGAAAGCAGAGTCTTGTTTGTTCACTTCTGACTCGTTTTGTGCATATATGAGACGTTGGGAATTTCTTCGCTGTTCATTACCGTCAAATGCATCGTTGAAACGGTGGTGTAAAGGGAAAGGCGGTATAGTAGTAGTAATCTAAGTAGTACCATTTCTTGTAAACGAGGGGCCATCATACCTTGTTTTTTTTTCTCCTCTTTTTCTTCTCGTCATCATTTTTCTTTACACCGCCGTTGTTATAACTCACAGTGGGAACTCGTCAGAAATATAAAGATAAAGACGAGAACAGAGCCCAGGGGAAGAAAAAAAACTTACTCAATACTACCATGTCTGATGAAAATAAACTTATGGTATCGTATTTCTACTTTGATAAATACTTACGTATAAACACCTGGAAACGCGTTATCCGATTAAATCGTAGAGTTCTTCCCGTCATTGGTTCCAATTATTTCATTGATTTACGCATGAATCTAAACATATATTTTAAACGATAGCTGAAGTTGTTGTTAATCTTGAATCACTTCAAGTTACGCAATTATCACAAGGGAAAGGTTAGATTGCTTAAGAGAAATAGTGATTCTGTAGTATGATAGTTGAGGCCTAGTACAAATAGCCGAGATATGTTGAAAATCGCCTCTTAAGTTAATGAGCATAAGGAGAGGTGGTGATAGAAACGCGTATTTAAATACTTCACCTCTACCAAACTTGTCGAATTGGGTTTTTTTGTCTCTTTAATGCCATCCGCTAAATTATAAGTCAGGTTGCAATTTTTGTTTGAAACTTCATGTTGACTTGGTAACCGTGTGGGTGAGTGTTATAAGCGATAAAGGGGAAGGGAGTTTCAAACAAAAGTCAGGTTACTTGGTTGATGTATGTAATGAATCAAATAATCAATGTAATCTTAACAATAAAGGTATTTTCAAAGCACAGCAATAATTATACCTTGTACTACCTGTGATTCCGATTTTTTTTCCTTCGGAGGCTATAATTAGAGCATTAGATAACAATTTAATACAACAGCAGTTTTTTTTTCACCAAATGACAGTATTGTTCGGAGGCTCGCTCATCGTGTTTGAAGGCATTGGCCTTCTTTTCTTACGCGAACTGGCATGCGTACTATTTCAACAGGTTACCAACAAAAAATTGAGTATGCGCGTGATATTATAATGATTAGAAAATGATAATGGCACACGATGTGTGCGTATTAATACGAAATATGTAAAAGGAAGGGATATAATCAGCGACAAACTTCGTCTTCTACCTTAATGTTTTTATTTCTTTACACTCATCTCATACTTGTATAGTAGCGATAAACTTTGTGCTACCTTCGATTAGCTGTTTTTTTTAAAGTTCGCGACATCACCAGTAATAAATAGTTTTCCTAGCTTAGATTTGTGGAGATGTCATCGTCACTGCCAAGATTGTTTTGTCACCAAATCTCAAAACTGCAATTTATGTAAACGAAAAACTGTGGACTTGCGCTGGTCTCAATTCTGCAAAACACAATTCACAATAGTGGAAAGATATTAAAATGTGGATGCTGCAATTACAATGGGCATATAACTCTTCTCCTCTTACAAAAGTTGAGAAACATTTGAAGAGCTTTCAGTTTGTCCAACTTGGACGATAAGGAATACGACATTGTAGCAAGGGATCTTTTTTTCTACGCAAGCCATGATTAATTCGCTTGTGATTTTGCGTATAAAAACCTGCGTGCTTATTATCTATTCCATTTCATGGATGGGAGATGCTGTGTGCCTACATTGTGTAGATGAAAATCAACTGTTGCAACTTTTATTGCGTATAATTTTCTTTCCTGTGTGAGTTGCAGTGAGCAGCTTGGAGATATACTGCTGTTAGAGAGCATTGACTGACAAACTCTGAAAAGAATTAAGTTAAATGGACTGAGAAACGTGATGTAGCACGGCCATGTCCAGCACATTAAAAGTATGAACTTCATCTTGGTTGTAAGGCATATTGTTAGTGATTAACACAGTATAGCACACGTCACTACTGAGAGTTCATTTTCATACCAACGGATTTTTTCGGACTAACAAAAAAGGGAAGTCTGCAGAAGATAAAAGTTTTGTAATCATCAGAGTAGAAGGACTGGCAAGAGACGCTACTACGATTTCATGTTTATCTCATATTTCAACAGAATTATCTCCTTGTCCAATTACAGTATGAGCATAACTATTCGCGTTGCATTAAAAAGCTTCAGAAGCACACACAATTTCGCTAGTTTAAAATGATGACTTTGTTTCTAGTTTGCTTGTCAACTTTTATGGGCAACTGCATTACTTCGAAAAGTTATTTAACTTTTTGATGTTTTTTCTCATTGATTTCCCAAGCGTTGTGTTTAACATGGGGAGTCGTTTAGTATTAAATTTTACAAGCGAGAAGCAATTGTCTATGACATACACACATTTATTAAGTACATTTCAACAACAAATTACTTCAATCAGATATTATGTTGGCCCTTCATACAGATTAATCTCCTGAGCCTTCTCCCACTATCATCCGTAGGTGATACTTTCTTAAGTGGCCAATTTTAATACATTTAGTGCCCCTCTTCTTTTTATTCTCAGGGGGAGGTAAAAATAAATAAAAATACTTTGCACTCAGCCTCAACGCCTAATTGAGATGTGTCCTTCTAATTCTGAACGAGGTAACCGTAATTATTTATCTAATATTACCGTAATATTTGTAATCTAAGAAATTAAGAAGCAAACGAATTACTTTCAAAATCGTAAATGTTTCTATCGGGTGTATTTAACGTATCCATTGATTTAGTCAGAGACACCCGTTGCTATGGTTTTCAATAAATCTAACAATACCAACAAACATTAAACGATTGAATTAACAATTATGCAATATTGAAGTTAAATCCATCGCTCGCAGCCGAATCAAACAGTGCAGTTAAAACAATGTGCATGGCGAAGAAGCGAAAATCAAAAGGGACCATAAACCACAGTATAAGCGAGCACTTGAAATGCAAGTTTAACTATATCATCTTCCCCATTCAAGCAAATTTCACGTAACATACAATATTATTTCCCGAAAGGCCAAAAGTAGTAATTTCAATGTTTTCCCATTTGTTCCATTAAATTTTCTATACACTAATTTGGGATTGAAATTGACGCGTTATACGAACAGGCAAACAAGGAATAGTTTACAAAAACGTAAAAGTCGTACAGTTGACAGTTAAACAATATTCGTCCATTATCTCACCAGGCCTTGCTTTCTTAAAATGTGCAAGTAAGGCATAACGCAAATCTCTTTTACAACAAGTGTACCGTACTGTTAGTTGCACTATCTATCAGTATTCAAATTTCTGTATTGAGGTCTGAAATGCGATTTCCTTCTATCGGCGCTTGATAAATTACAAACTGTGAACAGTACCATTTTATTTCAAATTCAGTACGTCACTTGTACATTCCAGCCATTGAGAATCATTTTTATTCCTGATGCTAATCAATATAACAGCCGATAAAATTTTACGTAATTCTTAAATGTTTTCATTTCACCCTTGAGCGCTCATAAAAAACTTGTATTGTCTACGTTTTACAACAGTAAACTCATTTAACGACAACAGCTCTCGCTTAAAAGTCACAGTTAACAATGAAGCACACAACATGTTTTCTTTTTTCAGCAATGTAAATGTAACTAATTAGAATGATAAAACAGCTAACAAGCAAATGCCTTACAAACCGTTTTTTTTTCTTATTGAAACAGCCAATTTTGAACTATTACAAATCCTACATTACAAGCCACTCTGACGGATTTCAAAAATGATAAGTAACCTCTAGAAGCTGAGCACAAGTTTGCACGTCCCAGGAAATCATATATTCTGTTTGAAAATAAGTAGCGAGATAACCGTTTCATCAGTGTAGCCAAAGGGCTATATCGGAATCAGAGGTTGGGTCGTGAAAGCAGGTTTAGGGGCTTGCACGCGTACTCATAACAGTCATGTTGACTGCTTTGTGATTGTTTTGACAGTTTCCGTTACCTTTACCAATGCCATTATGTACCTACTCAGAATCAGTGTTCCCTGTTTACCTGATCATCCATATAAGAATCAGCCTACCATATTGTTTCACATTTCAACATCTTTTTCCGTTTGTGTTGACACGGACCTTTTTTTTATGAAAGTAATACCCAATTGATGTTTTCACTCAACATGTATTGAGCGATAACACGCTTGTATAGATTTTCATTCGGTTATTGTTACTGTTACATCATACCAAAAGTGTGACTCTTGTAATTTTCTACTTGCAGTATTTGTCAGATTTTTCGGGCACATTTTGTAAGAGAATGCAGGGAAAAATCTTCATGGAGCAGGTCTAATATCTTACTTAATTCACTATGAATGTGACATTTCAGTTATATTTGCTACAGAAATCAAAAAAGGGACTTTTTAGCTGCATGCAATTCGATTCGGCGCTTAGGATTCCATTTCTTCAGCGGATGAAATCTCCTGTGACTCGATTATAAAGCCGACAACCGTGAGACCAACAAATTACGAGAGAATCGCCAACGAAAAAGTAAGTTTCGTTTTTATTTCTTTCGTGTACGCACGTCTACCTAGTGGTGATTACGTTTTCAACAGTAATGTTGAATTCGCCCTCACGAGAAAAAATATTCAATATGAAATAGATCAGTGCAATGATTAGTTGCATGTTGACGCAACTTTAGAAATTGTAACAAGTTCAATACAGGTGTTCAATTCACAGGTACATTTGTACAACTTTTTTTAGTGTTAGCGATACAAATCTACAGTTGTTGAACACTACGAAAATCATACGAATTCTAAAAGTGATTCTTTTAAAATTCACGTAGTGCTTTCTTTAAATATTCCTACTCCAAGTTGGCTTTGTCGAAAACAAAAACATCTNCGAAAATCATACGAATTCTAAAAGTGATTCTTTTAAAATTCACGTAGTGCTTTCTTTAAATATTCCTACTCCAAGTTGGCTTTGTCGAAAACAAAAACATCTTGCTCTTTATGTCGTCTCCTTTGTTTTAACTCTTAAAAAATGCGCTTTGTTCATGATCGTTTTTTAACCAGAATGTTGTTTCGTGCAAACATCCAAATACTCCATGAAAAATTCTTTCCCTGGTTTGGCAAAAAATCACAAAAAAAACCCTCTCTAAACGTTGTCTACAAAAAACTCAAGGAGACGCGACATTTAAGGCTAAAAAATGAAAATATTTTCATGAAAAAATTACCAGTTGTATGTGTACCCAGCATTTTTAACTTAAGATTTTTATTGCATTCTTCATCTGAAAAAAAAACAAGCTGGCTACTATTGTACAACAATCTCCCATGCGGTATATATTTAGAAAGCATTGATAGCGGAAACATGGAATTTCTTCGTTTATTTTGTATTTTTTTTCTCCAAGCTGACGCATAAATTGCTAAATAAGTGCTCACGACAAGGAGTCACTGGTTTGTACTCATGCCCATTATCGAAGGATTCTAGAATGACATTCATAACTATTTTGAATCACACACATAGCGAGATGAAAAATAAGAACAAAGTCTTTTCTTCACGGAATCTCAAAAGACATTGGAAGTTAAGTCACATGAGCGAACACCCTCTTTGGCGTCGAACGGTGGTGATGCTTTGGTAGTCTCTGCTAATGATGGTCGTGTTGAGTGAGAAACGGATTTTTAAAGCACTCGCTAACTACCCAACATGGTGCGTTTTTTTCTCTTGCTGATGATCATCGTGTAATGGTGGATGTGCATGTAGTGGCCAGTCAGACGATGATAATGTAACGATACTGTAAAAAACAGAATATGTGCGATCTAGTTGCATATATTATTAAAGACGCATGGTGGTTTCAAAAGAATTGAGATTCCAGATCATGCACAAAGTATTAGATAGGTATAACAAGATATATTTCAGCATGTCTTTTCCCTTTCCGCTCAGTCCTTCACATTCAACCACCTTGGGATAAGATAAGGAGTCGTCCATAAAGAACGTCACGTGTTGTTTGTGAGTGGTTCAAAAAATGAGAGTATGGGACTAAGTCGTCATCAGACAACGGGACGGACCCGGTCGAACTGCGCCGTCTGTAAGAGACAACCCAACGCCGTCGGCCAGGTCGCCCCTCCACCCTCCTCACCTGCTCCTTTCGGCCTTAGAGCCAGCCGCTTCGCATGCGAGCCTCGCTCTATGTGGCGAGGCTCTTGTCTCAGACGGCTAGCTTGGTGGGCCTCCGGTAGCTGGCTCGTCGGTGTCGGCCCGGTTCCGTCGTTGGGTCGTCTCTGCTAGCCGTTTGGGCTCGTCTGTCGGCTGTTGGGCTCGGCCCTCTTCGCTGACCGTGTTCGTCCCGTCAACTGATGTAGACTTACACCCATCCCTCAGTTTTCAGACCGCTTACAAATAACCCATCTTTCAATACACTTGACGTTCATGGATCATCCCTGTAATACTGATTCGATGTAATGGTTTGGCAAGTGAACAGATATAAAAAATAGTGTCTATTGTTGCTTTCAGAGAAAAGATGAGATGGCAAATTTTATCTTTCTTTTTCGTCTTTCTCGTATCCTCAACAAGTCGACACTGCTTCATTATTTAGATGACTCCCGCAAGACTCTATTTTTTCGGCCACCTCACGATCATTTGAATATGTATGGATATCATACTAAGGATTAGGTATTATAAAAAAAAGGATTCATCACTTTATTCCCCAAGATTCTTTTCCATTCACACAGAAGTGATGAAAAACAAGAAATGAAAGGGTTTTGTATGCATGACTGTAAGACACCTCCAAATGTCAAGTCATCCTCGAAACCAACAAAAAACGTTGTTGTTTCGCTTTAAAAAATTCTCTCTTTTCGTTCCTATTGTGGTAGGTATTTAAGAAGAATTTTCGTTCATTGTTGGAGTCGTCGTTTGTCAGCTAAAAGTTGTTTTTAAGGTTGCTGACGAGAGGCACACGGTGTGTCTGTGTGAACTGTGAACGTCAAGGGGAAAAAAGTACTTTCTCTGAGTTCTCTTTATTCTAATCACTAAT
This sequence comes from Salina celebensis, assembly GCA_036561885.1. NCBI lineage: Eukaryota > Metazoa > Arthropoda > Collembola > Entomobryomorpha > Paronellidae > Salina > Salina celebensis. The sequence goes on along the minus strand of JAAXOA010000147.1, from coordinate 10,068 downwards.
CAGTCATTTTTAAGGATTGACGTTGACAAAAAGGCTAACGAATCGTTTTATTTAGTTGTGGGATGATTGTTGAAAAAAATACTGAATGGGTGTTTAAGTGGTTGATCAAATATTCCAAACAGTCAAAAAAAGATTCACTTCTTGAACTTATAATTGGCTTGGCGTGGTAGAATAGGTCAACGAACAATTACATGGATGAAACTGAGCATGAAATAAGAGTTAATAAGGTAATTGCTATTAAAGTGTATCTTTATTAATTTAATGATCATTATACATATTTGGCATTGAACTGAGAACACACTGGAGAGTGTAGTGTAATTGATCACCCCAATGTTTTTTGAGCAATATGTATTGTTCTTCCTAACGACACGTCATACAAGTCAGTTTCCTTTTTAATAATATTCTTTAGATTATAGTGGGGACGAAGAACAATAGGCAATATAATAGTTCTAGTCAGGTTAAAAAAATAGCCACACCTTGTGAGTGGGCACACATATTATCTCAACAAAACTGTGTACTCACCAGCTACACATACTTAAAGTAACCGACTTTGTCAAAGACTTGACTTTACGGTCGCCCTTCTTGTTATGATATAAATTAATGAAATGGTGGATCCAATTGATCACCTAATTGTACACTTATAAATTATGAAAGCTTAAGTGTAAATGAATGACATAATGCAACAATTTCGTCACACAGATATCAATGGATACCTTTTTAAACATTGTCTAGATATAAATTTGGAATACAATTAGCTGATTTACATGTTGTTATTGAGTTTCAGATTTCATTTCAGTTTAAACAAACAGTTCACTGTCATTTGGAGGTTTTTCAGTCTTCTCTGGCGCTCCTTCTGCTTCTTTGTTTTCACTTTCATCTTTACTTTTTGGCGTGGTGGAATCATTTTTGCGTCTGCGTATCGGCTTCTGTCTAGTGGGTGGGGGAGGATTGAGGTCAAAACTGCGTAAGCTGAGTCGACTTGCGTCACCGTCACTTGCAGTACTTTTTAACGTTCCGCCATCTTGATGGTATGAAGGCACATCTAAATATCCCTCTGACACAGAAACGCTTCCAATATTTGAATGTTGAGCGTCTGCACCGGAGACTACAGTAGCTATCGTTCTGGTTAATTGGCAATCTCCTGTAGAAATAGATTTTCGTCTAGATGATGATATCACGCTGTCTTCTGATAAGCGACAATACTTACCACTATTTTCATTGTCTTCGTCACTGTATGATACTTTTTCATGGTACCCGTCATCTTCCTCAACATCTTTGATAACTGTATGCGGACTGATTAAACAACTAGGAAGCCTATCACTTTTAAATCTATCCGGAATGGAGGAGCTTGTGCTCTGGAAAGTTGGAGCGGATGTTCTGCGAACAGTTCTCTTGGTTCCGGTAGCTACTTTTGGGGGTCTATTTATATCTTGATGAATCACGGACGTGGAAGCACGGCGACTTGGATTACGCTGATTTGCTGTATGTCGAAAATTCGGTAACGCTGATAGGTAAGGGCACCAAATCATCGGATGGATTCCTTTGCGTCTCCTTTGTTTTTATTACGGGTAGCTGTGGGAGGGATTGAATGTGCAAGGATTTTGCTAGTTCAGCCTTACACTCGCCAACTTCATCGATTGTCATGTATCTACGGCCGTCATCGTTTTCATCAGTTTCGTACCCTTCGTTCACCCGTCCCAAAATTATTTCTGCGATTTCTTCATGTCCGAGTACTGCATTTTCAGGGATATTGGATCGTGCAAGGGAAGAATGACTTGACTTAAGACTATTATTTGCACTGCTATGAGCGCTTGATATCGTTACCGTGGGAATTGGAGGAAGCTCTATGAGAGGTGGAGGAGACGGTTTTCTCCCAAAAATTGATGAGGTTGTTGGATAAGCAGAAGAAGAATGACTCATTGTTAAAGCTTGTCGAGCTAGTTGAATATGGGCTTGCATCATTCTCCGCGATAGTGCTGAGTATCATGGCATTGTTTGCTGTGTGAGATTGCTCATAAGGAGGTGGAGGAGTTGGGGAGCCATCTCCCTTTCCTTCGTTAACACTGTCGGACGTGTTATTTTCATGTAACGCGGAATCTGCGTCTAGGATGTGTTGCGTTTGATTTGAATCTGGATTCATTTCACTGGCGAGTTCATTCTTTTTCAAATATACTGGGGTAGTAGGAGGAGGTACTGGAGAGCCATACCCAGGGTTGGCACCACTCGTTTGCAAAGTCTCGTCCTGAATGTATGGGAGTTTTCGAATAAATTTTGAACCAAGTGGAGGCGATGCTACTGTTATTTGAACCTGAGGTAACATATGGGAGTCTTTTGAAACGTCTGGGGTAGGAACTCTAGGTCTGAAAAGTCAGAAAATAATAATATATAGTGTAAAAGCCCTTTTAAACTTGAGAAAGGAAGTTATACAACAGTTCAATACCTTGAATTCGGAAGAAATCCCTTTTCCGGAACCCCTAAAGAGTTACCAGAATGTCTTTGTAGACCGCGTGTAGAATGGCGAGCGTGTTTTGTAGATCGTCTATTCATTAGTCTTTCATAAAGCGAGGGACGATTTCCATGATACCCTAAACCAATTCCACCATTTACTCCTGAACTTGGCCGGTTGCGACCAAACAAACTTGACGCACTAGAAGTTGAGCGGAAACTTTCCACTCGTGAAAGTTGGCGCTGCAGCCAACTTTTCCTCCCTTCCGCCAGCGGAGATTCTGCTACACATTCCTAATTATATACATATTGATCAAGTTTTATTGTGAGAAATTGACAATGAATGAATTATGAAACGAATTCCACATACATATTCTGCGTATACATCGTCGGGAATGTTCCCATGTCGCTTGACAGAACTAAGGTCAGCGTACACCGACTCGCTCGGATTCACTTTTAATGACGCCGTCGAGCCTTGTGGTTCAGTCCGCCTGTAACGTTCGGACGCAATATTGTAGGGTAAATCCTGTGGTACGACTTGTTCCCAATATTGATCCTTTAACAGCTCAGGATGCTCCTCATGCATTTCATCAACAACCATATAGGATACCTACGGAAAACCATTCCATTCTTTAAAATCCATCGTTTCATAAATGAATTTAAATTGAACGTAATATAATTCTCCTACTTTTATGTGTCTATCAATCAGCCAATTCAACTCAAAGTCGTCATCATCCTCGCCAAATGGATTGATTAATGTTTCCGCAACCTTTAACCATCCGATATAGAAGATGAACTGCAACATTCAACAGAGATAAAATGATATTTTTTAACAGTTCCTTGTACTACAATAGCGTGGATTTGAATCATAATCAAGATTTCGCACCTGCAGCGACAAAAAGATTGGAAAAACAAGGTCTAAATTATAGCCTGGGTAAATATAAATTTGTTGTTTTTCACTTGGCGTCACCCACTGTCGTCCGATCAAGGCCGCCACAAAGTACGTGTACACCGCAAGCGTTACCACCTGTAAAATAACAATAAATGTATTTAAATTTCTGTTCACAATCTATATCATCAGTTAGACATTTTTTTGTCATACAATGTCATATATTTTGGTAAGTGTACCTGAGTATAAACAAGTGGTACGCTGACATTATCGAAAACCATAATCCTGCCTAGTTTTCTCCTAAAATCGGACAATTCGGTAAGGATCGTTTGGACCATTTGATCCGACTGTATTCTCCCTTCGTGTCTTGCACGATTGACAAGATTTGAAGCCCATACTACCGGCATCCAAAACTTCAGTACTTTCGCTTTTTGGTCCATTTTTTCGTAAATTTTCATTTCGCTTTCAGTCATCAGTCCTATAATTGAATGCATAAAGTCATTAAGAACATTTTCATATTTGATTATTAATTACTTATACGTGAGCAATATGATATAACGGTAAACTACCTGTTTCAACCAAATGCTGCATTGTTGGGAAACGTTTCTTTACCCGAATGCTGATTCGCTGCAGGGTAATGATGTACGACAGCATTGTGTATCTCATTATAGTTCTGCGAAGCAACCGTCCTCTTTCGTCCTACGAATTAAAACCGTAATTTACTCTGATATAACAGTTTAAAAAAATAATTACAGCATTCCAATGAAATTTTGTGGATGAATTTGGCCATAGGGGACACACCGCGCATATACCGGTTACATATAAAATGTAGCGACATTGACCTGCCAGCTAATTCAATTAGTGTCTTCCTAAAATCGTTCCTTCTTATTCAATATAACAGTTTCAGGTTTTCTATTTTCACAATTAAAATATCCTCTGCTGCCTTTGCTTTTTTATTGTAAGTCTCTCATAGTTGATAATTTATCGACTTGTAAATTGTCATAAAATTAAGGGCACTGCATTTTTGAAAAATATACATACGATGCACATATAGAAAAAAGGTAATCTTATAAATCAAAATGAATTTAACAAAACAATTTGTGGAGCATTTCGTTTTGGAGTTTTTTTCCTCGAAGCAACAAGTTGTTATGCTAGAATTACATGTTGTCGGCCTTAATGTTTGTTTTGATGTTTAAAGACAAACAGCATCTTGATTTTCAAGAACAATGTGAACTCTCATTGATCTTGTATGTCTACAAGGTTCGCTATGGTAATGAAGAGAATAAATGTTCAACGTTGTTGATTTTAGTTCGCAAGTAGGCTATTTCATACAAGTTTTTTTGAGGAAGATCATTTTCACATGAACTGCAAAGTATGCAGTGCAGTTTAAAAGCTCGCTGGTAAGTTTTATCCTAACTCACTAGCAGCGTCTGCAATTTTTAGCATATGCACATGCGGGAGAATATGCAAATACCTTCTGATTTTAGCTCTCTGGTTGAGCGGAAGAAGTAAAAACGCACCTGGCCTTGAATACCTGCGCTGATATATAACGCAAGTGAGTCTGGCATGGGAAGAATCCAGTACTGATCCCACCACCGTTTGACAATTAGAGTTACATAGAATCCAAGCACAAACGACATGGGAATGCTCTCGATATTCTTACGACAGTAGACCTTCACTTTCTCGAATGTTCTAAAGTTTGGTTACAAACAAATTGCAAAATTAAGCTTGTGAACTTTAATTAGATTGGAAATATTGGTTTATCCAGCCGTACACTTTCTGGTCAGGATCCAATCCAAATCGGTAAATGATGTTGATAATAAAGTACAAAATGAGATAAGCCACCAGCTCCCTCCATATAAGCTTGTAAACACTCCCCCGCCATCTAAAAAGAATAACAAATAAAAAAAAATCAGGTTGTGTTACCGATTGTCATCTTTATATGCAGAATTTTTCTAGAATAGTTGAGTATCATCGACATTGGCGACAGCGACAGGTTAGGCATCAAAGAAACTACTGACACAGTCTAAAACTGGCTGACATTGATATCTATTTATACATGTAAAACGTTCATCTTCCGTTGAAAAGAAAATCAGCACTTCGGGTTTAAGAAGATTTGACAAGTATTACAGCATGCATTTGTTGCATCGAAATGAATAAAAATGTCTGCGAAACAACTGCTTTCATTACGCAAATTATTTAAATTTGATAACATAAACTTGTAGAACCTGTATAGGGAAGGGTCAGTTCTCAAATAGACACCACATGAGAAATCTTTTTAAGGCCTAGCTCTATAGTAACCTATTTTAATCAATGTTGGAAAGGGTTACTATTTTAGGTTTTTAGCGAAACCTACATTTCGATCAAAATGAATCTTGTTATGTATCTGTAAGCTTTTTTAAACAGGAAATAAAGAAAGCACATTACTGGCTAAAAGAATAATTGCCGTAATAGTTTGCTCATAATCAGCGCACACACGCAAACTTGCAAAGCTGCAGGCCTTCAAAAACTTTTAATAATACGTTAGACCCTCTCTTTGTGTGTAACTAGGCGCCATGATTTCCGTACAAGTTAGCATCAAAACATTAATTAAAATCGGCTACTTTTCTCAGTCAGGGATTCCTATTTTAGCAGTTTTATCCAATCCCAACAAGTATCGGCACAATTTTTTATTGTAATTTTTACATGTAGGAAAATATGAGACTTCTTCCGACAAAAGCAAAATCAGGGAAGTTTGATGATTACAGTTACAAGAGAAAAAAAAATATCTTTGTTTTCAATCGCTCCAAGGAAATCACCCACAGCACGAAACCATCATTTCACCCATCCTTCTTTGTTTTGGAATTTTCCTTTGCATCACAACTCAGCACTTATTCATTAGTTTATGGACGTAACGGAAGGAACGCGCAGGCATATTATAGGTTGCGTCTTGTCACCACTTGCCAATGTCCTCTCTTCTATAGACCTTCCGTCTGTCAATAACGGTGCCGCATCATTTACAGCCAGAATACGTGTACATTCATTTTTACGATTTTTTTCAGAATGATTATTTTTGCGTGTTTCATTTTTTTTGGGTGAATGCCCTTTACTTCTGACATTTGAGTGATATGTATTATTTTTAATATTCAATCTACGGACATCCACTTCCATGAAACTTGTTTATGGCTGCTGCAGGGCATATTGGCTAATAATATAGTGGAATTAGAGAAGAATTTGTTGCTCACCTATAAAGAATTTTCCAGAAACATCCAAAGGTACTCCCGGTCGCGACATCTCCCGTATAAGAGACTGTCATGTTTAGTTGATTAACTTTTTAAAGGTTTTAGCTTTTATTATACAATGGAGCATAGCTGCTTCCTCCTACTACCATGCACGCTGTGTAGAAACTTGATGAAGCGTTTGCTATTAAATCAGGGAAGTGTGTAGAATAAATATGTGATGGGAAAAGCCTCTGGGTCTCGCCGCAATTAGGTTTACTTATATAAGCGTCACAGGCAATATCATGATTCTGAAAGGATCAGAAAAGAAAATATTAAACAGAGTTTATATTTGTGAAACTGATACTTCCTTAAATATAATCTAGACATTTATTTTGTAATTCATTAGTCATTCATAGCCAAGTCAGTTATTAGTATTAGTTTGTCGCTACGAAGAGTTTGGAAGAACAGAACGAGATTTTCTTAGACAGGAAGGAATCTGTTCTAAGTCAAAACCTTGTTTCGGAATTTGCATACAGTTCCTGAAGTAAAGACTGATGACAGTACAATTGTTAAAGTGTCATCAAATTCATATTTTTCTCGTGCCATGAATGGTCTATGAACATGGCTCGACACTGAATACTTTAGCGCCGCTGATGAACTTGCTGAATTGATGCAAAAACGTCTTGGTGTAGACATTGCTTTTGTCGTGCGGCTATATTGCAAACGACTCAGCATGATTTGACAAGATACATATCTAATTTTATATCGTCACCCAGTTTGCAATGTCAGTTTACGTACTATGCTACATTAAAATTATGGTTCTTTTCAAGATCTGAGTTGACCAAATAAATACCGATCTATCTAGTCCTATTAATTTGTTTTTCCGCATACTGTGTACCGCAGCCAGAGACCAATACAACTGCATTTCATATTCGACTATAGTCTTGCGAATTCAGTTCCAATGAATGTTTGATTAATACAGTCAGTGGAATAGTTCCATTGTTTTTAACGTTTTGTGGCGAGTGTCATTGGTCAGGTAAAATGTCTGCAAAAGTTACAAACAGACAACCAACCTTCAGTTACGTTAGGACGATCCTGACCTAGAAGAAGAGGAATTTGAAGGTAGGTTTGTGGAAGACTATCGAAATGGCCGTCATTAAATTAAAACAAGAATATTATGCTAATAAATGTAAAACTTCTTAGCTTCGTTTGTGACAACAAAACCAAGTCTATAAACAATTTGACTTAATGCCACTATGAGAATGTATTTTTTAGATGATTTATCTTTTTTTCAGGATGCAACAAGGACTTAACATAGTCTGCAACAGTTTCCATGACGACATTTCGAATCCACACATTTTTGTTTATGGATGACAAACGACATCCTTCCGAATTCTCATTGACATTCATTTATGACAAATTTTGAACATTAACTTCGACAGAGAAAAACCACTAATGACTCCATTTCTAGGAATGTTTGACAGTTTTGTAAGAGCCATGCGAATGTCCATGATTTTGTTGGGGTTTTACAAAGGTTGTGACTTTGTGAGTAGACGTGTGCAGTGTGTGACAATACGACTGCTGAATACCACATTAGACATTCCTAATATAAATTGGTGATCTCAACTAGATATAAACTTGATGTGCATTACGTTCCTGTAAAATCATCATCCTTGGGTTATTCGCTCGTTTTTGGTCTCAATGCATATTTAAGCAAGGGAAACGATTACTTAAATCGCAATACGGATTTACGATTGAGACTCCGACCACAGGTGTTCTCCACAATTTCTTTTCACTTTTTGTGTAATAACCATTTTATTACTTTTTGTTCAATACATACTTTGTCAAATGTTTTTGTATGTTTTAGCCAACGGTAGTTCCACATGTCGCAAAATGGCAACCAGTTTTAAATTTTGATAATAGATTCAATTGTTATTGAGTTTTTTGCCAACTGGAGGAAAGCAGGTGGGATTAAAACCCCTAATTTCAAAACTTTAAAACTGTTTTCTTTCATTCAAGAGTACAGCAAATATAAATGCCGCAGAACTTGAAACAAATATATAATATATTATTCGTAAATGCCCATGAAGCAATAAACATGCATGGAATGTAAATGCTGATTGTTTTTTAAAACGCCGTAGGCACGTTTGTGTAATTTAACGAGAGAATGCAATGTAAACTTGATTTTCAAAAAAAAAATCGTTGTCACAGCAATAACTTTTTCGCGTAGCATGTTTCATTGAATACGCTTGGATCAAGTTTAAGGAATATTGAATATAAAAACGTATTTCAGCAACACAACCTTAAGAATGAGATCCACTGTCGTAAAAGTTAGAAACTTAGAAAGCAAAAGCGTAAAAGGATTTGCGGCGACAAAGACGGGTTTTTCGTGGTGCTTAAAGTACATATATATATTGGCACTTCTTATGATGGATGTTTTTGTAGGTTGTAGTGTGATGCAGTCTTTTGAATTGCCCAATAACTGCGCCAAAATAAAATATAAAACACATACTAATACATTTTTGGCAAAAATGTACCAACCATTTACCAATTTCTTATGAAGAAAATGCAATCAATATGATGACAGAACTATTTACAGGCAGAAGTTTAGTAATCACTATCCCATACCTTAGACCAGACAAAAGTGACAAATATAAACAATTTGTCCTCACACTTGATATAAATTCAAGGTTTAAATAAAGTTATTCCAAATCAAAACTTGGTTTAGCTAGTATTGACATCAATTGTCTGTCTGTATGTACGCATTCTACACCTCAAAGCCAACAATTCAAAGCAAACTTGGTAACACATTTCGTAAACTTTACGAATGACCCCTATATATTAATTGTCTTACGTCGATGTTGTACACAGTAAGTAGTTCAGCTTTGTACATACAGCAGCTTTATATATATACGTTAACGACGTATACTACTAGTTTTGTACAAAATATCATCCTCTAAATTGCAAGCGTTCATGCATGAAATTAATCAGTTGTTTTTTTATCAAACAATCTTCCAATTTGCAATTACTTTAACTTTTTCAGTCAATAATGAACTAATATATTTAGGCTGAATTACTAGTAGATTCACGGTCCATTGGCTTGATTGAAGTTTAAAATGTTGGTAGATATTGGAATATAAGTACAGTTGATTGCCTGTATTGTTATCGTCAGGCTTCCCTTTGAAGCAAATTTTCGAGTTATATGCAAAAATTAGACCAAACTTTCGTAATTTTAACCATGAACTACTAAATTTCCAGGCATCTCTAAAATTCCGTTCAAGAACATTGATCTATGATTAGTTGAACTGTTTGTGTCAAACTCAAACATGGTACAACAACTCGGAAATAATAAAACTTCAAAGGAATTTTCAAATGAAAGTTTTCCCATGGTTTCTAAAATAAACCAGTTCATATCTGTTTCAGTCCAAACTTTGTGTTTCATCGCATTTCAAAATTTCAAATAATTTCATGATAAATATCGTTTTATGTACTGGTTGGTCCATATTGTTATAGGATAACAATAAGTTACAGAAC
>JAAXOA010000146.1:0-33212 GCA_036561885.1 Salina celebensis | reverse complement strand
TAAGGAAATTATATAAAAATATTATTTTGTTTTACGTTATGTGTTGAATGAAATGTATGTGGTAGTGCATTTATCAATTCTGTAGTCTCAAAACAATGAGTTTCGCGTACTTTGCTTTGCTGTTTTGTCATATCTATCGATGTTTATATTGGAGCTCAAAGTAACTCAACTCCTAAAGTTCTCGTAAACCGTTTTTAATAATGCCAGTGAGATTAAATTCCAAGTGTGTAACACAAACGAATCTGGTTCCTTCATCTTCGCCGCAAAATGGTATGATACACAGCTACGTTACTGAAAACCTTAAATAGACAATTACTTCTTCATAATTTCCAAATCAATCATAGAGAATATTTAATTTGAATCCTGTTAGTCCTGGCTTCGATTAAAATACGTTCGTTAATAATGAAATCATTAAAGTTATGGTCACACATTGTAGGAGTATGACCGAGCATTTCATGAATTGATTCAACTGGTATAGGATGAATTGACATTCTCTTGTTAATCGATTAAATTCAAAAGGGAAACTAATCATTAATCGATTAATTCTCGAGCAGATTGAGCAACCCGTGATTATAGATTAAGCAACCATTAAATTGGTTCTAAGCTACAGTCTACTAAAAACGTTTCATCACATCAGCATGCCCAGCATGAGTAAAGCAGGGAGTGAAAGTTGGCGAAAATAAAATGTGTTCTTTCACTATGTCACCTCATAAGTCAATTCATGGGTGAGACGTGAAAGTTGGGATCCCTGTCTTGTGAAGGGACTAAAAAAGACATCGTCACTTTTAACATTGAAGAAAAGAAAGCTAAAGAGACAGAGAATGAAAGTAGAAAGCATCGCTGGCTACAAAATTTTACTTCTCTTTTTGCTGCGATGACGATTTCATTTTAAAGCCAGTTTCAGTTGCAGCACATAAAAATGCTCACAAAACATAGAAACAACGGGCAAGGGATCAAAAACGTTATTGTTGTGGAGGTTTTTTCGGGTGGGTTAGAGAGTTATTTTTTTCTGGTCAGGTCTTGCGAAGTAAAAATTATTCAAAAAAATACCTGCGCTGAATAAAGTTAATAGAGAGAAATCTGAGGGAGAGAATTGTTTTAGTAGCGTGCTTGGTGGTAGTAGTCTTTAGTAGTCTTAGTAGTAGTAGTAGAATAAGATCATCCGGACGTGCACTTGTCATCATGAACAACCTCACAAGGATCATCTCAGGACTACCGCTTACTCCGTCATAATTTTTATATCCCTTGTCACCATCACCGTACAGGTTCTTTGCCCTTTGGATTAGCTGACTTTCTTTTGTAACTGGCTGACCAAACGGACCTGCGTGTCGACCTCCTGCAAGGATATCATGGGAGGTGTACGACAGCCGGGATGCGTGAGAGTTATATGAAGAATGTCTAGAGCCGAGTGCTGGAGAAAAATCAATAAAAAATGTGAGTTCAATGCGTAAAAAAATGTATTAGCGCAAAACATACCAAAACTTGGTAATGTATGGGTTTGATGAATTCCATTGCAAAAGGGTAGAATAATCGCTCCATTTTCTTCACTCATGGGTGTAGCCGCGGTGGAGTCATCGGCATAAGGTAAATGTTCTTGGGCATCCATGTAAGTCGAGAGAACCATCAGCTTGTCACGGCCATAAGGTTGAGATCCGCGTCGGTTGTTGTACGGACTACCCGGAAGACTCACACTCGCCTGGAAGTAAAAGTGAAAAATCCAAGGAAAATGCGAGATTAGTTCTAACTACATTCCAAATCACTTACGTCAGCCTTTTTCCCTCGCATTCCAGCGTGACTCAATTTGGAATGGCTGCCTGTGCATGAAACGTTACATTCGGATTTTACATTTTTAACGTGTCCTTCGCCGTCCGGGTCGTTTGCCCAGGATTCGCAACTTCGGCTGGAGAATTGGGACGGTGACTTTCGATGATGACTTCCACCAGCAGCTTCGGCCCCGGCGGTCTCAGCTGCGGCAGCAGCTTCCTCGGCGGCTTGTGCTTTTGCTTCAGCTCGAGCAACTCTGGCTTCCTCTTCCGCCTAGATTAGACATATATATTTCTAATACTGGTGAATTCTCACATTTCCCCGGTTATTTAGGTATCATCTATTGGTGATTTTTACCCTCATTGCTTCCTCTTCCGCTGCAGCTGCCATATCGTCCTCTTCTGCTTTCTTTTGCAGTTCGTCGTAAGACATAGCGACAATAGCCAAAATCAAGTTGACAAGATAGTAGGAGCCCAAGAAGATAATGACAATGAAAAACAACATGTGCCATGGTCCAGCGGATCTCAAAATCTGAAATAGTTTCAAAACGATCAATTTATAAACGAGATTTTGTTTAAATATCCACAATGCCACATGTACAACGTACCTGTTGGTATAAACTCTCCCAGAAATCCTGAGTCATCAACCGGAAAGCTGACAAGAACGCCCATCCAAATGAATCAAACGAGGTGTATCCGTAATTAGGATTCATTCCGTAGCCCTGTCGACATGTAAAGTTCTCTGGGCATGTCCCGGAACCAGAAGAGTTTCCGCACAATGGATAATCCGAAGCCCCATATTCCGCTGGTGGTGGATATGGATACCAATTTGTAAAGTTGAGATTCCAAGTGTGCCAGTTTATATCCCTTTCTTCCCCTTCCGATCCGTCGTCAGGGAAATCCCGGATGCATTTTTGGGTCAATACACCCATGTAAATCTGAAGACCCATTAGAGCAAACACCGACAATGCAAACATCGTTAGAATGATCACATCCCGGAGATTCTTCACGGATTCGATAACAGCACCGACGATAGTCTTCAAACCTATTTGTAAAGTAAAAGGAAGCCAAATTCTTTATATGTAAGTGATTTGAATCCGACATTCTTGCCAAATATGACTCACCAGGGACAATGGCAACCGTCTTCAGGGCTCGCAGTACACGGAAGGTTCGCAACGCAGCTAGATTTCCCAAGTTGATACCCATTGTCACGTAGCTGTAGCATTATCATTGAATATAAATATTAATGAAAAGGGTTTTTGCAACTTTGTTGGGCGTACGTGCATACAAACAGGTGAACGAAATTTACAAAATCATTAGCAAAGTGAAATGTAGCTTGCCTTTTTTTCGAAAAATACAACTGCAAAAGTGGAGTGGAAAGCCAGTTATTTAAAATGGCGAAAGCCTTTTCAGGATTTGTTGCTACATGTACAATACTTTAAATAATTTACTCTTAATTTACAATACTTTAAATCTACTAAAGCTAAAACTATAAGTTGGCTAAAAGCTAAATACTGCACAGCTAAGAGTTATATACTACTGCAAACTAAAATGTAGAAGGTTGAACAAAAAATTGTCTTCTTTAGTGTACTCACGCTAATGAGATAACTACGAAATCTAGCCAATTCCAGGCATCTCTAAGGTATGTAAACTTTTCCAGAATAAATCCACGAGCCATCACTTTCACCCCCGATTCGAAAGTGTAAATTGCTGTAAACACAACTCTAAAACAACCAAAATCATTGTTAACAACACTAACCATGTAATTTCTCATCAGTTTCATAAATCAACAACGTTTGCTGATTTGGTTATAGCAATGGGAAACCGTCAGAAAATTCCCGTTGCAGGAGTAGCTACACATTTTCTCTCCCAAAACATGGTGATTCAAGAGCTACTCAACTAATTGTTCTATTCTATATCTACTAGTTCTATGTGGACTAACTCAGTTGATTCTGTGACAGGACTGGCTGGCATAATCATGACCCAACAGTTTGCCAAAATGGTGGTGATAATGACAAGAGAGAAAAGTCCATGGGTGAGCACGGCTACAGCAACTCTCCGTACAGGATTGAATGGGCTGAGCAAATAAATCGCGTCCGTAGCACTAAAACGGAAAATGTCCTTCTTCTTCGTGACGATCACGAAAGTCTGGACAAGTGTGAAAGAACAACTTTATGACGATTTTAATTTTAACATAGTTGTTTTTAAAGCATTAGCACTCGTCCATGAAGAACGTCACGTGGATTGATAGGTCGGTTATTTGTTAGCCACCCGAAACAGAGCTCATGCATGGTAGTAAGTCTCCATGAGACGAGGGCTCGGACCCTGGTCATCCTCGAGAACAGAACCTCAACCCACAGCCGACAGGTGAGCCTCGCCAGAGCCGCCCCAAAGCCGGCTGCCAGGTCTCCTCTTCCAGCCTCCTCGACTGCTCCTTCCGGCCGCTTCGTCAACGCTCCTCCTGTCGCTGACTGGTCGGCTGTCAGCCGACAGCGCCGCCGTCATTCCGTCGTCTATGCCAGTCCTCGAGGTTCGTCTGTCGCCTGTGGGGCTCGATTCTATTGGCTGACCAGGGTCCCGCCCGGCCTCTGACAGAGACTTACTACCATTGCCTCATTTTTCGGGACGCTCACTATACATTGCTACGGATGTTATAACTATAACCCTCCTTTCAATCCTCGTGCCGTTCTTAATGGAGCATCCTTTAGATGATAAGGACATACCGGAATGTTGTGGTAAAATGGATCGAAATCTTCCAACGGAATGTTTGCCATTTCGGGCTCGAAAGCAGCCGCCATTCGGATGGGCAAAGGCATTCCCTGTTCCAAATTAGGTTCTGGATGAGGGCCTTCATCCTCGTCGTCATCGTCATAGCGTTGCTGTGTAAAATTAATATCAATCAGAAAACCAATTTCTATGCGACAGTTCCTGTTTTGTTACAGGTTTTGTTAGAATATTAATCGTTGTGATCGTTAAGTGTTGTAGTGTACAGTAGGCAAGTTTGGTGTAGTATGCGTTTGTGTCGTTGGTTTGTTTAGGTTTTGCATTACAGGTTCTTTTATAGTTAAACTCATGCCTGGTTTGGTAATTTACTGTCACAATTAGTACGCTTGTGTTTGGTAAATCTTATCACAATACAACTCTTGGAATAAATCTATTCGGGGAAAGGTTGCTGGTCACTTTGGAATTAGGGAGGCTAGGATTAGTAGCCACAACTACAAGCGAAATATTAATTACAGTTTTCTTGTGTGGTTGTGTGCAGTTGAATGCTCGCCAAAGCGGTACTGTTTTGAATTTAATGGTAATATTTAACCTGCATAAGTATGCATCAACGGAAAAAAGCATGAGGAATGCACGTAATCTGAAGATATGTTTATATACATAAACATTTATGAGTATATAGAAACTGTATATTTTGCGAAGATTCCGTGCAATATTTTGCAACTTTCGTTGTTGCATACTACGTATAAGGCTGGCAACACTGTAAAGTTGATAAGGCATACAAAATACTTTAACACTTACAGAAATTTTCTAAAGGAGTAGGGAGTTTTTGAATTCCTCATTTTTTAAATTGTAGCGACTAGAGTAATTAAGCTCGTTTTATTTCTGGCCAACAATTAGAAAATGGACGTTGGACGTACATAATATTATAGATTATGAGTAAATGTATCAACTGAAAAACCTTGTATTTGTTCATATATAATTTGATGAGTTCGATATCAATTATCAATTAGTTTTGCGGTGATTAGTAAATTTCGGCCAGTTTTTGATCATGCTGTTATACAGGGTGAGTCAATGGATTATTTTCAATTTTCTTCTTAGTAAAGCGGAAATGACCAATATGAATTATTATCATCAGAAGGATTTTCTCATTTTCTGATAACCTTTTGCACAGGTGAAGAAACTCTTTTTAATGGGGCTCAGAGCTCTCGTGTAATCCAATCAAGATAATGGCCACCAGCTTCATGGAACCGTCAAGCTGGAAAGAAATGTTCGGGGCAACATGAGATTATGCTTTCATCTGGGGTTAGTAACAAACCAAAGCATTTAACTGATTTCAGTAGAATTTCAAAAAAAAGGGCGATTGATAAAACTTTCACGCAACTTAGTGTCTAGAAATAGAGTTGAATTTTGGTTGAAGTTCCTCAGGGAAACAACTTTAACTCTATTTTAATTTCGCCAGTCTAAAGTCATTCATTTTAAGCTAATCAATTAGTTCTATAATATTATGCTATGAAATTAGTTGTAATGGCATATCAATACCAACAATTCGCAGATTAAAGTAATATAAATCAACCGCGCTAGTCGTAACAATGCCAACTATCCTATCCTACAAAAAATGGAATGAAAGATAGATATTTTTCAAACCTCTAATGTCTTTTAAACCGTCATTGTCACTCTGGTCAGTTAAAGTACATCCTGAAAAGATCATTTCATCTTTACCACTGGGAATCAGGATGTTATGGTTACACCACAAGGCTAGTATGTGTTGTTGCAAATCACTTTGTACTTTTTGAACTAAGTCTCTATTTTGTCCAGTTCTTTCAAGTACATTTCATTTCTTATGACTATAAGTATTAGTTTAAAAACGTGTATATAATGAAGAGGATGTTTTATCATTTTCGAGAGACCCTTACTTCCTTCTTGCTTTTCTTCTTCTTTTCCCCATCCTGGTGGAGACACGCACATTGGATAGCGTATGGGTAGGGACAGAAGATACACCATCAAGGTTTTAATGGGATATTGTCAGAGTGAAAGTATGCGGTTCAAGGATGACAAAAGGACATGGGGAGAGATCAATAATGCAGAGTGGATAACAATGTATAATCGTGTTGTGATGGTCACCAGTGAGAGTAGAAGAGATTCACAAGCGGAACGAGCGAAAGATAACACAGAAAAATAGACACAAACAATACACACAAATACATAAAAGCACAATTGACAATTTTAACATCTTTGTTTGAAGTATCCCAAAATAGGAAATGCCAAATGCCTTTATACGCAAACAACAGTAAATTTTGCTCTTATAGCATAATATGTTTAAAATACCCTAGATAAAGCATTTTCTCATACGTAAGGATTTTAAACAAAGCTTTAAAGCAAAACTGACGAAATAACAATTGTATAATACTCGAAGAATTTTTTGCGAATAAACCTGGATATATACATATGTACATACCACCTTGCTAATTTGAATTTAATTGTGAGAATTTAAAAATGATAATATTTTACGTGGCAAACACTGAAAACTTTTTGAAAGAGAAGAATTTTGAACTCGGCTTAGATTTTGAAATGTATTAACATAAAATTAATAATACTTTAATGATTCTTACCTCTGCTTCCCCCTTCTTCGCTTCTAGTTCTTTCTTTTTAATCTCCTCTTCGGCCATCCGTTGCCTTATCACTGTAATTGACTCCCGAGTGAAAGGTCGAAAGTACACAGGACGGTCGTCCAGTGACGACGTATCCGACCCGTTGTCGGACATGTTTGTGGATTTCGCTTTTAAAAATTTCAAATTTTCTAATTCACTTCATAATTTCTAGTCACCTCACGCAAACTAAAATCTCATGAAGGTGTGTACGAAAAATATTTACGTAACTAGGTTATAAAATTTCTGAGACTTTTTTATGTTCTTTCACGGAGCGGATTCCTTGTCGTGTTCCATTCCTCCTCCACGACTAAGTTGAACAGCCGATAAAGAAAGAGGAACTATTTTCTTTTAGGTAGGTTTTACATAAAATGAGCATGTTTTATATTCTAATATAAAAAAATAAGGACCTATTTGAGGGAGCACTACATCATTGTTGGAAAGAGCAACCGTGCCCCTAAAAAGCATGCTATATCACTCCACTAAAACAACATTCTTCTCGGCGTGTTCCAGAAAAGTAACTGTTGGAAGGAAAAATCAATATAGCCTTTGCGAAAACTCAAGCAAAATGTTTCTGCAGGGCTGCATGTAATTTTTTACATACACTTTGTTTGCTAGCTGAAGCTCTGTGGCGTGTATTCTGGCGAGTGTTCCATGAGCGGAAATTGCATCCCTATCCAAGAATGGAGAAGTGTTTTCGTTAAAAGTCTCCAGCAAATAGAAAAGGAGTTACACACGACTGAAACAGGTACTACCGACTACCGACGTAATGTTCTGAACGAATACTACTCCACGGGCTCTGATAATGGAAATTACGCAATATCCGGTAGAACTTAGAACTTTCTTGAATTTGAAAAAAAACATCGCGTTTTATGGGTTTATTTAGAGAAAGTTCATGTAAAGATAGAATATCATAATGAACATTATTATTTGTTTTTGTAAGCCAAAGGGTTTACTACAATCTCTACTCTTACGGGGTAAAATGCGACAGCTTCTCATTTTTGCATAGTCTTCGTCTTCGTAATATAGGGTTACCGTACTTGTCTCTGGCACATATCTCTTGACAGAGAAAAGAGAGATTCGAGTTTGTTTACATCATGCATTTTTGGCATTGTTACTTTTTATCCCGTTCTCGTGCATGAGAAAAGCTCTCACAGCTGAACAACAAACATTTTGTTGAAGAATGTTTTTAAATGTTCCAAGCACTTCGCGTACACTTTCATTTTCAATGGAGGAAGTAGTTAAGAAAACGTGTGTTTTGTGTGGATCAATCAGCACAGGGTTGGTGTTAACTCATGAAGACACCAGATTTAAGTATTTTCACCAGTTAATTGTTCAGTCACATCAAGATGGAAGCCAAAATCCGTTTTATCCATGGCTGGAAAGCGACCGTCTTCAAAGATCTCTTGAGGAACTCAAGAAAAAAAGCTTTTCTGTGTGTGAGCATTGTTACGGTTTGGCCAACAGTGCCCTCCAACAAAAGGAGAAGACGGAGGAGATGAAGAAGGAAGTGAATCAATTGCAAAATCAACTACTCCAGCTACTCCGGAAACTGCAGGAACGAGTGGAGTCGTACAACGAAGAAATGAAAAAGATCGAAAGGGTTGTAAAAAAGTCAGAACTGTTCGTTGCCTATCAACCTGATCAGGAAACAAGACACCAAGTCCAATTAGTCCACAGCCGGATAAACAATCGTAAGATTAAGACTACAGTAATATAAAATGTAAGCAACAATTCTTATCTTAGTATTTTTGTTTTGTTTTTTTTTTCATCTGCAGTTGTCACCGAACTCAACCTCTTCCAATGTGACCTGAACAATAAAATCGTCTCTGGAGGGCTTCCTGGCTTCGAAAAAACCTCAAACGACGACACAGAAAGCTCAATTGAAAATGTTGAACAGATTTCCTGTGAGGCATCGATGGTAGAGGGACCTGTGGACAGAACTGAATCTCTACCTGACAGTTTCTACAGACATAGTATTTTTGGGAGCGATGATTCTAATCTAAGCAGTAATCAATCCACTGGCGAGAGACCAATCAAACGTAGACTAAAATCTGTACCAACCACAGCAACTACTTTTAGAGAAGGTCTTATCAAACGAGCATTGGAACGTGAGCAGAAGAGAAAAAATGGAGATGAGTTCCATGAAAATCCACTGATTCGCTACTACCTCAGATATGATTCTGGAATCCAGTCGTTTTTAGTTGGCCACGTGCAAGTACAACTCTCTAGCACACCTCTCGGAGATGTCCTGGAATGTGGCGGAATAGATTGTAATGCCCGTTGGGTAGCTCCAGGAAACAACGAGTGTGCTACAACTTTCGACAGGGATATCCGTAATCACGTGATTGGAAAGCATCTTGGAGGATTTACATGTAGAGTTTGTTGTTTAATATTAAACAGTTATTTCAAACTGATGCAACATTTTAAAAAGGAGCATCCTGGTCAGAAACCACTCACCGATGATCAATTTGAAAGGTTCCGAGCGTCTTCCTCCAAAAAACCACCTGAAAAACGTCCACAAGGTTCATCTTCTGCCAGTAAATTTACAAACCGATTCAAACGAAAATCTCCTCAGCGTTTGGAGAAACGTCCTCACAACAACGATGTTGCATCTCCATCAGAAGGCCTCAAACTCGTCAGGTTCACGATGAACAACGCAATTCAAAGCTTAGGAGACACTGGAGCATCGTCAACTAATTCTCCATACTTCCAATCGCAAACCTCTACATTTCAAGATCACCCCTCCTCACAGACAAGGGCTACGCGCAAAGGCTTATGACTAAAGCGAAAATGTAGCCGTTAAGAAACCATTAACCAGAAGCCATTTTAATTGTAACAATTCGTAACATCTTGATCGTAACGAAAGTTAAAAAGTTTTCAATTTACAGAAATCTTTCGAATTTTTATACTCAATAAAAATCGCTATTTTTACCCAAATAATAATTACAAAGATCATTCATAAGTTACCTAAAGACAGTACGTTTTTTCAAACTATGGAAAGACTTCATTCTCATGGAACGCGTCCATCTTATGAAATGAAATCCACTTCCATGCTCGATACATAGAAAGCACACCACCGAAAAGCGCACAGCGAGCTTAACATGCAAGGTATTGTATTGCAGTTCGCGTTTGCAGTACACTAAAGGCATATGACGCGCACAACTCCTGTGTAAAAAGTGTATTATTGTCTTGATTTTTGTTTGCAAACAGAACCGCATTGATTTTTGTTTGATTTCCTACGGAGAAAATTTGTGAAAAAATGAAATTTTTTACCCGGAACAGTTGTGAAGTTTTGAAAGTGACTTATTACAGATAAACTATCACTGAGGTGCCTAGGGATTTCTGAAAAATAAAGATGGCGGATTCAAAAGAGTGTGTAATTTGTAAGACTAGAGTTCGGAGTGAACCTACTCGGAGGAAAACGAGGTGGTCAAGAGAGGTGACCCCTCGTGGGGAAAACGAAGGCCTTACATTTCTGTTCAAGTTGTTACTAAAGACATCACGGAACAAGGAATTTCCCTTACTGAAAAAGGAACAAGATGAGTCACCTGAAAACTGTGTCATACAAGCAGTGGAACAGTTAAAAGACACTAATTACGCAGTTTGTTCAGAGTGTTCAAATGTGGCGTCGACAGCGCTGGAGGTCAAGCTTCGTGTGGAGGTGGAGGAGAGAAAAGTGATCGACTTGCAAAAACAATTGTTGGAGGCAGTCAGAGCTTTGCAATCTCAAATGGATAATTTTCACGGGGAAATGAGCAAAATTGGAGACTCCATTAGAGCCAGTGAATCTGACAATATTCCTGAACCGAAGACAGAAAAACCCAAAAACCCAGGGGAAAAGGAGGCAGTCATTATTCGGGAGGAGCTGCTAGATGGTTAGCAAAATTCAAACCTAAACTAAATGTATTTGTGCGTTTTGTCCCTTCATAATGTCAAAAAGTTTTGTTTGTTTTTCAGTATTGACAGACCTCAGAATTTGCAAGACTCAGATAGAGGATCGACTTGTCCTATTCCGTCTGGATGAACAATCGGTAACCGAAGCAGTTCCATGCGAAGCAGACGTTGACTGTGATTTTGAGAATGAGACTGACAGTTTCTTGGAAACTGAAATGTACACTGAAGAAATGGAAAATATGGAGGAACGTGATCCTCCTCAAGACGACGATGCATCAAAAGACACTTCAGTCATTGAAGAGGACGAAGAAGACGAAATTGAACATTCATTAATGAACTCTCCTCTTGTTGGCCATTGTATTGGTATCGTTGAAAATCGGAGACAAGAGAATACTCCAAAGTTGACATGTAATTTGTGTGGACACTCGTGTTACTCACAATTTCAACTCGCCTCACACACTAAACGATTTCATCCAGAAGAAACCAGTACCAAAAATGTTTCATCTAGTAGACTCAGTGACGCACACATTGCTGAGAAAATGTTGTCCAAAGCAATGGGAATAATGTCAGCGTACATCAGCCGGGAGTCAGCGTCAAAAAGTCGTACATCTGAGGTTTCCAAACAACCCGAACCCATCAAAAAACCTAGTCAGCCCACCAGTGAACACAAAGTGAATGTTGTAAAAAAGAAACGTGGAAAGAAGATGGTTCCAACGGTCGACAAAAAGAAAAAAAGAAAGCCTCGACAAAAGATGCCCAAGTTTGTACCAATCCCCGATAAGGTTTCAGATAAGTCTGGTGAAAAAGTGAATGTTGTGTCAGAACCGCTGCCACCTTCTACTTCTCATGCCTTGTCAGAAGAAAAAGATACGAAGATCCGACCAGAAAACGAGATGCAGCAAGAGGATCCTGGAAATGAGAAGAAGCCCCGTCGAAGTACACGTGGGATGTGTGTCCTTAATATTAAAGAGTTGTTAGACATGCCGATTGCTGATGAAGCAAAACGAAGAAGAAAGCACAGTTTGGCAAAAGAAACAGTTGAAAAGGAAGATTAACATTAAAAATAGCAAAAACGTTTTAGTTTAGAATAGAGATTATCAAATTAGAGCTGTTTTATCGTAACCACTCTTTGTGTTCATATCGCTTTTAGTATCTAGTGAAAGTAAATAAAATCATGCAATGTATTCTTTCCAAATTACTATTTCCAACTTTATTTCCGTCCTAAAGTAAAAAGACAACTCTACTATTTCTTTAATTGTCTAATGCGCCACAAGATAAACAAAGCTATCGCCAACATTGTAGCTAATAGTGACCCAGAAATACTTAAAATTACCATGATGTATGATGATCCTCCACTGGTTCGGCTAACAAATATCCAAAAGTCTTTTCTAACCTTGCCTTTAACGTTTTCAGCGACACACGTGTACCTTCCATGGCTAAGATCTGTCACTGGTAACAGTTCCATCACGTACGTCTTTCCTGTTTTACTCCAAACTTGGTTTATTTCAGCTATTCCGTTCTGGCTGTTGAAAAGCAGTTTCCCATCCTTTTCCCAATGGAGATTTGTTCGCAGGTAAATAGACTCATTTGTATACTTAACTGTACAGTTGATTTGGAACCCAGTTTGATTCAAACTAAGGGTGACCGAAGACTCAGGAAAATCCTCCATTTCTGGCAAAGATGAATTAGTTATGGACAAATTCAGGGAGAGAACTTCCCATTTTTCATTTTTCCAGACAGGTGCATAGCAGTCAATTGATTTCATGCCCATATCAACATTTACAATCTGCGCAAAAACAGTAGTGCTCCTGCTGTACCCTTTCATAATTTTCCGTCCCTCCATACCCCCATAGTAACGCCGAAGCCCAAGTAAACGATGCTGTGGCTGCTGAAGAGAAGTTAAAACTGTTTTTGTTCCATTTTTCCAATTCAGTCGCAGTTGTGCCCCTTTGGAATAGTAAAATTGATGAGGCATGCAGGTTACCACTACAGACTGTCCTTCAATTAAATTTCCGTTGGTTGATGCCGAATATCTTCGAAATTGTGAATGTAACCCTAGGCTATAAAATGGGTACTCCTGTCCAAGCAGATGGGCTTCCAATTTGATACGAAGACGAGTTTTTATCGGCAATTTCTCAGTCTTGGAGAGATCAACTGCAAAATTAAAATTAGCGGACTATTTGTTAAGAGTTTATAAAAAAATCAAATTAATGTTCGAACATATTTGGCGGGGCAGACCGAGTTTTCCTTTTGTATCCATCTGCGGCAATAAAATGCTAGGCCGTCTTTTGAAGGAATTTTCGTCTTCAGAGTCGTAAACGGTGATAAACTGACTTACGATGTCCATTCCCGGTGCCCTACAAACAAACAATTTCGACTGGAAGCCAAAATATCCTGGACTGAGGACAAAATCTCTGTAACAGTCGCCTTTAAAGCCTAACTGTGCTAAGGTCGTAACAGGTATCATCATGTCTAGGACGCCATATCTCTTCCAAGGGCTATCCCGTTTTCCTGTTAAGACGTCACGCATAAAAACATCTTTAATCAAGTTACACTCTGCCTCGTTTGAGCAGCTAAATGAATCTCCAGCCGGAAGTGAGTTGGAATCTCCAGTGCAACAAACTGCTTGGCCATGCTCCACCGTCATTTTTCCAGTTCCACTAACATTCTCCTTTGGTACAAACGCGTATGAAGGCTTATGGTCGGTAGCAGTGACATTTAGCAAACTGTAAATATCTTCATCTCCGTCTACAACGCATTTGTATTCGCCATTAATACTGCTTACATTAACGACATCGTGAAGATGAAAAGAAAAGCCACTTCTAGTATCAAAGGTGACAGGAATGTACGGCGCAAGTTTGGAAACATCTTGCCACTCATTATCAGTTTCGTTTGTATCAATTTTTTTGTACAGTTTCATAGGAATATCGGGAACCGATGGGCGACAAGGAATAAAAAGTTGCTCGTCAACTACTGACAAATTTAGTTGACTGACTGCCTGCACATTTTCAATCAAATTTTGACCTAAAATCAACAAATTAAAAAAAAGACTATATTTACAACTTTCATTCATTTTCTACAGGCACGGTGTTTTTTTTTCAATTTGACCTGCCTTCAATATAAACGTAAATGAGCGACAATGGAGACCCTTCCATAACGCCATTACATGAAAGATATCCGGAGGCGAACATATCGCTCATGAAAACAATTCCGGTGAGTGTAATGTACGCGTAATATTTCAAATTTTGAGGTTCCGAAGAGCTCGCGTTAAATGTACAGGTGCGCTCTGTGTCCAAGGAAACGCCAGAGTCGACAATGCCAGAGAGGGACTGAAAAAAATTTCCTTAAATAAAAACAGTACTCTAAGAAAATTGAGTTGTAAATTTGTATTACTGATGGATCTGGAAGCGTCCATGTAACAGGATAATCTGCCTCGCATGCAAACTGCACTTCCATAACTTCCGAACTAATTGCGTACTCATTTCCCTTTCTTTGAACAAAAATGTTATCGAAATTGGTGTCATCTTTAGAGCCTAAAATATCCTCAAAAGTGTCTGCTTCTTTGTAACTCTTAAGCCAAACTTTTGGGGCTATATTGGATTTTCGAAGTTTGGAATCGGTTAAACCGAGTAGTAAAAGCAACGACAGCAAAGGTCTGAAAGTGTTGATGGCCATGATTTATAGTCAAGTAACTGTATTTTGTTGCAAATGGCTGGCCTTCACCAAGCTGAAATCCAGTTTTACCATAACCTAACTATGATCTTTTGTCAACGGTATACACACGCAAAGAAATTAATCACGCGACGAGATTCTATCATTGACGCGTTTGAGGTTCACCTAATCAAGTGGCGTCAGTCACGGGGCAAAAGGAGACTGTTCTCTAAATCATCACGTCAAATTTACAAAATTTGCAGAGAAATGTGCTATTCCATTCAGGTACGAAAATATATAATTTTGTTTCACTAAATCTACACTGTTTAATTATAAACTAAGCATTGAATGAATGCCTTATGATCTCCAACTCTCTTATACTTATTTCCTTCCCTCCAAATTTACCATTCAATCCAATGGAACCAGGGCTACATGACAGGCATAATTCAAAGCATTTTATTCTTGTGAATGGAAGAGGAATAAAAATGATTCTGTAAAGGTATAAAAATACTCGAGAAATGCTTCCAAATGATCATAATATGATCCTAACGGGCGAGGCTCTTGACTCAGGAGGCCTTCGGTCGCTGGCTCGTCGCCTGTCGGGGTCGACCCGGCCGCCTGCGTTGGGTCGTCTCTGACAGACGGCAGGGTTCGTCTGTCGACTGTGGAGTTCGGCCCTCTCTGCAGACCAGGTCCGTCCGTCATCTGATGAAGACTTGTTTGAACAGTGTTTGAACATGAGTTTGATGATGTTAAGTATGATCCAAACCGTTTTCCACAAGATGAGTCACATAATGCCAGTTTTGGCTTTCCTGGAGTGTCGTTGCGGTAAGGAATCGTTGTATTAACTGAGCTCACATGAACTCCTAAAGCCCAGTTGAATTTGTTTAAACCCATTTTTTTTTGAAACGACAGAAATTTGAATTTGTTGAATTTTTTGGCAAGTTTATATTTCATATAACCATAAATGTTTTGTTTAAAACAATCAAAAACATTTCGTAAATTACGAACGAGTAACGTTGGCAGATTGCATCCAAGAGTGATTGTATTGGTTTATGCATTTCATAATGGTTTCATACAGAGAATCTGATCTACAAGGTAATTTACCACGTAATCTCCACCTGTAATGTTTAGCAGTTCCTATTTTTCAATACAAGTAGCGTATCTACATATTCTTGGACCATCTTTTCTAAATCTGCTTTATGATTTATTTTATTTAAAAAATTTCATGACAACCGATTGCATTGCAATCTAAATCAGCATGTGGCATGCAAAGACGAAACATGGAATCATGACAGTTATTGACGATGCTATTGTTGTGGGGCCAAATGAGATTTGACGTCATACGCTACGCTCATACAAGATCGATTCGTTAATTACTTCATTCACCCATTAAAAGTTTCCGTAACCCATTGACCTTAAACTATTCCTTTAGCGTCTTTACCCCAAGCCCATCTATACACCACCCGTTGCAATTCTTCATCTCTCACCCAGACAATCAGATTAATTTTTTCCTGTTTACATTTCTTCCCCTCTTCACATTCCACGTCTCACAGTTAAAGTATCGCTATCCCTCCACAGCTTCATTTGATTCGAGTCTCCGTCCGCTACGAACATCGCCAATCTAGTGCATTGACTTCATCATCACCAAGAGTAGCACAGCAGTCTAGCAAAAAACATTTGGATATTGTAGGGGTATTCTGTGTTGCTATTGTATATAGAAAGTTGGAATTGACAAGAAAAAACTTTAAAAGCTCATCTGATTCCACTACACATTGGTGTTGATCAACAAGCTGATCTATCCCGGAAATAGATTATCGCCTTGGAAACAATTTAAAGACATGTAGCTTCTTCTTGAAGCAATTTTATTTTATTTTTTCTATGACGTAAAGAAAATATTATTTCCTTAACTTAAAACTGTAACCATGGACAGTGACTACTCGTTGTGTGTCCTCTGCTGTTGCTCGTTTGGAAACGAAGCAGTTCCAGGGTCGACAAATCGAGATGATATTGTAAAATTTTTCAAAATCCTGGTCCGGTGCCCTCCTGAGTTTTCGAACGAGTCTTGTTCCAATCTTGTTGACGAGCTGCCGAGTGTTTTGAGTTCGTCAGGGTTGTCGATTTGTAGTGATTGTCATGCTATTGTTACTGTTGCACTGGAAACAAGAGCTCGTGCTGAAAACATGGAGGAAAATGTGAGGAAACTCCAAATGAAAATTTTGGAACAGTTGCGGGCACTCAATAGCGAGATGGACTTGTTTCATGAAGAAATGACTAAGATTGAGAGTGTCGTTAAAACTTCAGATGAATCTTGTTTGCTGTTTCACATGCCAAATCGTGAGAGTAATGGTGGGACATCTTGTGATAACGAAAACAACGGGGTTCTTCTCCTCAGGGAACGGATTCTGGATGGTAAAAACCTTCAAAATATTAAGTCTTTTGTTTTTGACATAGATTTGTTTTTAATTTTAAATACTTATTTCAGTCGTGACAGACCTCCGGATGTACCAAGTGAGCTGCAATGACCCAAACAAGTTCCGCGTGGTGGAGTCCGACTTGGAAGCAATGTGGGAAGACGCTGAGCAGTTAGTACAATGCACGCCTGACATATCCATTGACTCTTACGGCCAGCAGCTCTCAAATAGTAACAGCAGCCAGGAAAATAACGACTATTACTATGAAGATTCAACGATAACAAACTCAGAATCAACTCCAATGTTAGAGGAAGGGACAGTTTACATGGGCCACTCTGTGGGAACCGATTTTTATACGGAAAATGACAGTGAACATAGCGACACGGAAGGGAATGGCTTCATGATCCCTTCCCGGTACGCGTCTTCAGGCTTCCGGGACGAAGTTGTCAAACGTGCAATAGCAAGGGAAGAAACGCGCACCGTAGAAATGGAAAAGTGTAGCGATCCAATGCGTAGATATTACCTGAAGTATTCCAAAAAACTTGATCAGTTGCAAGTCGGGAATGTGGAAGTGAAGGTAGACCCGTTTCTAGGGATTCTCCAGTGTTCACAGTGTTCCATCGTGGGAAAACGGATGAAGTCGAACCAGTCTAGGCAGCACTGGAGAGATATGGAGAAAGGAATCCTGGTTCATATTATTGGAAAACATTTGGGAGGATTTAAATGTTCCCAGTGCGGGGAAGTGTTTACAAGCCATACAATGATTAAAAAACACTTTTCCAAAGAACACCCAGGGAAAACAGTGGCGTCTTCGGTGGCTAGGAAGATTGTCGCGCAGCCAGTGGCACCTGCTCCAGTACCAGTGACAGTACCACCCAAAGCTCTGCCAGCCCCTGTCGCAAATACGGCGAGAAAATCAGGAAAACAATTTAAGTGTTCTATGTGCACTCACAGTTTCTCGTTCAAAGGTCAGCTCAAGAAACACTTCATTGCGAAACACACATCGGGTCAACCACTGCCTGACCCGTTGGCTCAACCCGAACCAGCGCAACCTCCTCGGCCGGCAATCAAAAGAAATGGAGGCGGAGGTGGCCTTACAGCGGTTTACAAGGGGAAAAATGATAAACCGATACCTCTCAAGTCGGCCACGCGACCTCATGAGTGTCACATTTGCAAGTATGCGTTCACCAAAGGCAGCCATCTTAAACGACATTTTGAAGTGCATCGAAAGAGAAACGAAATGGATTGAAGCTATAATTAATTTGTGTCTTTTGTCTGAACTGAACAGTTTTGTTATCGTCGCAAATTTGTTTCTAGGGGATATTTTGTAGCTTGCCAGAAGAGGGGGATGGGTTGGCATGATATTAATTTATTTTATTCACTATATTTTTCCAGTTTTATTCTACGCATCGTGATTGTTTCCTAAGTAACTTATATGCATAATATATTAAAATTAGTAATTTATGACAATAATAATACTTGGTGGAACAGTTTTTATCATAAAATTTATTCCATGGCGAACAGTTGATAAAAAAAACTGTAGACATTATTTATTACAGCAGCTACAAAAAACAATAAGTTAAAAGTATAATATTTCTAAAAGCCTTACAAGAAAGGTTTGTTTAGTCAAGTGTAACAATTTCGGGCTCCGAGCTGGGATTAGAAGGTCGCTTAGTGGGAAATCGTTGAGTCGGTTCTGTAGCTCGTTTGTTTTGATTTCTATGGGCTTGTAGGTGTCTTATAAAGTCTTCCTTTTGACTGAACGTTTTTCTACACGATGACACAGGACAAACACGCACATTATTAGAGGAAAATGACTTTGCAGGCGTTGGCGACATTCTCCTTATTGGAGGCGGATGTGGAGATCTCTTCGGGGGAGGTGGCGGAGGTCGTGGTCTTGGAGGAGGAGGGGTCGACCTCCTCTTTGGAGGTGGTCTTTGCTGAACAACCACTATCTGTTTTGTCCCAGGTCCGTTGCGGGAACCTGGAGTTGTTGATGAGCTTAGTCGATGACTCGATCTAGTTGCTTGATGTACTGGAGCACTGGGTCGCGCAGATGACTTGGTTATTATGTTTTTCACTATTAACTGATTGGGATGCTTATCCCGAATGTGTCTGATTAGATGATTATGGTCTGGGAAGGTTTGTGTAGGGCAGCGATCAGCTAAGCATGTAAATCCTACATGACTTGACATTATGTGGGCTTTCATTTTCCATTCCAAGTCAAGACTACCTCCTCCCCGTTTATTTTCTCGGCGACCAAACCCGCAAGCGGAACACCGTAACGTTCTTGTATAGGGGTCCACCTTAATTTCAATATTGTGAAATGAGAGTCTATCGCTGGCCACGTCGTACCGGATTATATAACGAATCATGGGGTCTAGGCTGGAGTCAAACTCGACATCTCTTGTTTCCTGTCGACGGAGTGCTCTTTCTATAACTTCCCGCTTAAAATTGGACTGTTGTTGTGGAGGAATACTCCTTGATGTAGTAGAGGAAACTACAGCTTCTTCCAAATTGAAAAGACGTGCTGGAGGATTATACTGAACTGTGGCAATACCAGGCACCTGTGGAATTATCATGGGCATTGGAATTTCCTCCTTAGCTACAATTGGCTCTTCTTCAATGTCACTTTCTTCGCTCGAAACTACTTTCTCGACGGCGAAATCAGGGTCAAGGTTTTCCGGATCGTCGTCAATATACTGGGGATAAAACGTACACTTTCCGAATATTGTGTGGCCCATTACCATTTGAGTGATGGGCCCTTCTTCGCTACAAGCTAGCTCAAAGAGACCTTCACTACCAAGGATGGTTTCGGGGGGAGGGAACCAGACTCTTATGTTCTGGTCGTCTTCTAGCAAATTAGGAGGCGTTGCAAGCATTGGTTCAAACTTGGGTTCAAGGATACTCTCTTGTTTAGCTTGGTGTGCGCGGAGGTCAGACATTACTGAAAAAGATCAAGAAAATTAAAATAAGTAATTTAGAGTTCAAAGCATTGTAATTGATCACTTTAAGAGTATGACGAAATTAGTTTTTAACTCTACCGGAAACTATTCGGTCCCGGATTAAGACAATGCCGTTGGTAGCTTCTTCATTTGCAGAGCGTGTTTTAGCGTGCGGTGTTTTGGAAATGTGATACATAAGACAGCTGACGTCTGACATTTCGATGAACTTTTCCACTTTTGTCATTTCCTCTTGGAACTCGTCATATTTGGTTTTAAGTTGTTTCATTTCCTGGAGTAGTTTCAGCTGGAGCTCTCGCACTTCAGCCTCTTTTGTTTCAGCTTCTTTGGCTTTCTCCATGGCAACAGTAATTTGGGAATGACAGTCCGCACAAACTGACATTTTAGCGTCCACCAAAAACTCGTCCATTCCCGGAAAACACTTTTGCAAATAACTTTCCAGCTCTGGGTCCTGCTTAGGAGGGGACTCCGCCAAAAGTTTGCAGAACGCCATGAGATGCTCCCGGCAACGGGCTGCATCACTGGCGATTATTGACGCTGAGCTGAACGCTGAGCAACAAATAACGCATAGCTTTAAGTTATCCATTATCGCTAACCAACAAACGGACGTTACAAAAACTGTCGAGTTTTTAGCCTCCAACTAGCACTAACTAATTGCAGCTAACTTTCACTTAACTAAACACAGTGTGAAAAAACGGAAATCCATATTTTTTCCATACTCCAGTAATAGTCTTCTTTCAAATGTAGATGCTTTTGTTATATTCCTCTGCTCTAATCTTTTCTGAACAACTCCTTGGTAAAAGCTTTGATATTTGAAAATAGGTTTTCGCGCGCGCCGTATAAAATCTTCTAAGTAGGGGTAAAGAGAGACGTGTGCGTTATGTATTTAATGTGCTGTTGGAACTTCGATTTTGTTTACCAAGAACAGATGATAGTTTGAATTTTAAATACATAAACAAGACCATGTCGTATTTAACTTGTGATTTGTGTTATTAGACAACTAACAACTAACCAAGTATTTTGATTTTCTATTTTGTTAAAATATTGCTTGGAAACTTTAAATCCAATATGTCGAAAGTTGGAAGCTCTTCGGCAGCTGATTCACCAAACCAATCAGGTAGTGAAGGAGAGAATGAAGCTTATGAAGTGGGGAAGATTCTAAACATGCGAAAATCCAACGATGGTGTCACTGAATACTTCATAAGGTAACATATCATGTATTTATTACGAAACTCTACCAGGTTGATGCTTATCTGTCTCTCATTATCTCAACCTGATTGTCCAGGTGGAAGGGCTACGGTCCCAATTTTGACACATGGGAGCCTGAGACAAATCTCAATTGCGAAGATAAAATACAAGACTTCAGAAGTAGGACACAGAGGAAGCCTGAGTCCTCTGAAGACGACGAGGACTACGTTGATGAAGAAGAAGCTGAAAAGGACCCTCCAAAGAAAAAAGCAAAACCGAGATCCAAAAAGAAATCGTCTGAGGATGAGGAAGAAGAACCTGAAGAGGCTCCGCCAAAGAAAAAAAGAGCAAAACGGGGATCCAAAAAGAAGTCACTTGAAGGAGAAGAATCCACAGAGGAAGCTCATCGAAAGAAAAGAAAGTATACTCCTAGAAGGAAGAACAAAGAAAAAAGTGAAAAAACACCGAAAGGGTAAAGGACTATGTAGATTAAAACTTATACTTAAAGTATGCCATGTTTTTGTATGGGAGTTGCTTACAATCCTCCCCACTATGTTTTCTCTACAGGCCTCCAACAGTGATCCGTTGTAAATCTATCTTTAAGAAGCATTTGATTACTAATTGTATCGCTCAGGAAGATCGACGGAATCCTGGAGACGATGACAGTAATGACACTATTATTAAGTACTTCCTCCGTTATGACATTCCCTCCGGAAATTTCTACGTTGGAGATATTTTAATTGAGTGCGACGAAGATGAGAAGCATATTAAGTGTACTATATGTGGGAAAACCTTCGGAAGCTTGAATTGGGAGCAAAAATTAACTCCTGGAAAGGCTCCTAATGCGGTTTGGCGCACGGTGAGGGACATGAAACTCCACTGTGTTGGTAGACATTTGGGAGGATTCACTTGTCAGTTTTGTGACGAACCTTACACATTCCATACAAGATGTTCGACTCATTACTACCGTCACATTGGGCTGTTCCACAAAGACGAAGATGAAGAGATCGCGGAAGGGACAAGCGACCAGGAGGACAACGATTGAAACTATAAATTGTTATCATACCGGATTATACCTTGATGGGAGTTTGAGTTACTTTTTACGACCCTGGAACTATTTATCGCATGGAACCGAGATATCTCACCTTTATTCGATAACTCTAATCATATTGAAATTTGTATCAATTTGAACAATGGGTTTCAAATGGATCTCCTCAGATACTATAGCCGAGCCCAGTGAGATGTATCGGTTCCACCCTGTACACAACAGTCGGAATCGTTTGGCTGCAGCGTTTTCGCATGTCGAAAGAGGAAAAAACAACTGCTCCAGTGAAAATGAACTATAGTGACTAGATACATCTGCTCGAGTTGTGTGTTATCGTAATTGCCATTTTCAAACAATCCAAAAGAATCCAAGCGAGTAGAATTCCCAACGTGAGATGAAGTTTTAAGTAATTTCGGATTGATCCTGTCTATACTTTGTCCTACATATAATAATTATGAATAGTAATTTTTTACTTGCAACATGTAATAATGAATCATTTATTATTTATAGTTTCGAAATGCGAATAGTTGTAATAAATCGAAGTCTGTATTCAATTACTTACTAATCGCAAATCCTGCATTTAATTTCACTAATTTTCATGTTGCATCATCAGGATCAAGATACACCAACAGCATCCAATAGAGCAAAAAGAAAAGAAAGAAAGAAAAAAAAAAAAAAAAAAAAAAAAATGGGGCCAAGCGAGACTTGGCTCGGGTTGTGTACGTTCACTTTCTCGTATCCACTGTATCAGCCATCAGCAGGTAATGAATCCAGCTCACGGTTACGCTTGGGTTCAAGCATTTTCTTTATTAAGTTATTGAAGATTGGAATTATTAAAGTCTGATTGATCAAAGTAACAGTGAAATGTTTGGGGGTGACGATGAGTTGCCTCCTCCGGCAGAGGACGTAGTTAAAATTGAACTGCCAGGGGAGGAGGAAGAAGAAGAGGCGGTTCCCCCGGATTTTGATGCAAGTGGAGGGGACGCGGAGGAAGAGGAGGAGAACAGACCGAAACGAGCAAGAAAAGAAGTAGTAACTTCAACTACTGCTCAAGAAAGTGGCGAAGAAGAAAGTGGAGAGGATGAAGAGGTTTATGAAGTAGAACAAGTTATGCAGGAGCGTAAGCGTGGGGGCCTTGTGGAGTATTTAATCCGATGGAAAGGCTATGGCGCTGAGTATGACACTTGGGAGCCTGAGGATAATCTTAACTGTGACGAGATCATTGAAAGGTTCAAGGCCGAAAAACAACAGAAAGCAAAACCGAAAGGAACGCCTGGGAGGAAACGCAAAGCCCCTGTAGAAGATCACGAGCCAATTATTGAACCGAAACCGAAAGGAAGACGGGGTCGACCTCCAAAGGAGAAAAAACCAGAGGACGATGAGAGTGCGGATAGTGGTACACCGGCTGTGAAAAAACGGCAGGCTCCGAAGAGGAAGAGTGCAGCAAAAAAGAAGCCAGCGTCGTCGGCTGAGGATTCGGACGATGGAGAGTAAGAAAAGAATAACAATAAACTCCAACAGTTTGTTTTAAATTGAGCTTAATGATTATAATTGATTATTGTTTGATTCACAGACCACCAACGATTATCCGTTGCAAGACAAGGTTTAAGAAATACCTGATTGAATATGCAGTTACTACTGAGGTAAATGGGATGGCTGAGGTGTTAAAAACTTGGTTATAATTTAATTGGATTTAAATTTGGAATTGTTTAAAAAAATATTGCAGGATGACCGAGACGACGCGGATGATCAAAGCGAGAACTCATTGAAGAAATATTTCGTCAAGTATAATTTGGACACAGGAATTTTCACTGTTGGCGAGCATGTAAGGAAACTTTCATTTGATAAGCTCTCTTTGCATCAGTCTCTTAGATACTACGTAAATGTTAAAATGTATTTTTTCTTGTAGACTATGGAGGTAGATGAAGAGACGAAACGGTTGATCTGTGGAGCATGTAAGTATGAAGGGCCCATCTGGGGTATGGTCGGAAAAAAGACGGTGGAGCAGAGCTACTGGCAAGCAAAGGACTTGGCGATCAGAATGATGCATCACATGATTGGGCAGCATCTTGGAGGATTTACTTGTCGAGTTTGTGCGAAATCCGGCCTGGTATTCCACGTGAGGACTTACAGAGCCCTGCAAATTCATCTGAACGAAAGTCACAGGAAGAAACTGGACATGACTCATTGTGATGAAGAAGAGGATGAAGGAAAATCCAAGGAGAACGGTAAACCAGTTGGGGATGCTCCGGAAGTTCCATTTAACATCGACACTTCAGCTGCAGTTGGCAAGAAGGAAGATGATTTCGGAGACTCGGGAATGATTCTGAATGAACTTGATGGAATGATCCAAACAACATAGGTTAACTATTCAGCAAATTTTCCTGAAAATACTATGTTAAGTTCATATTTGTTTCGTTTCAGTTTTGTTAGTTATTTACTTTTTGTGTGTATTTTCAGTTGTAATGTAAAGCTGCACAATAATAAGTTTTCTTTTCCATGTATATAATATTTCCACTATGGTATAATGTTCAGTTAATTTTTCGTCCATCTTCTCACATCATAACTACCATCCAAAAACTGATAAACGAAAGACATGGAACAGAGTTACAAAAAAATGTAAGTAATTCAATCTACCTACAAGACATAAGGGCCTAACATAATTTTAATGTTGTAAAAAATGCTCAATTTATTTCCAAATTTGCAACTTCATGAGATTTTAACGAATTCATACTCATAACCAAAGAAGAAAGAAACGAAATTATTCATCTCCATTGATGTCTCCTAATTCTCAATTGTTTATCATCCCATAAATTTTTGCACGAAATAGCTTCAGTTTCGTATCGCTGGCTAAAAGCTGCTCAAGCTCTGCATGCAATGTAGTGCATCAGCATAACAAGTTTTCAGTCTGCAAGCCGCATACAATGAACATGTGATCGTGCTTTTATCGCATATTTACTTTTTGCCTACTTTTTGACTCTTGTGACTCGCTGACACTCCGAATTAAAATTTCCAAAAATGCTTGGTGACGACGAGGTGACAACTGAGGATGTTGTTAAAGTTGAATTTCCCGATGACCTGATCGCAGATAACGAGGAACCGGATCCTCTAAGTACTGAAGGAGTCGCTTCCGGTGGAGGTGAAAGAAGTGATAGGGATGACCCAGATGAAGATGTGGACGAAGAAGAAGCTTATGAAGTTGAAAAAATTCTTGACGAGAGGTCCCGGAAGGGGTGTACCGAGTACTTGATTCAATGGAAGGGGTTCGGCCCTGAAAATAATACTTGGGAACCTATAGATAATCTCAGCTGTGACGAAATCATTGAAGACTTCAAAGCTAAGAAAAAGAAGAAAGGAAGTCCTTCGAAGAAAAGAAAAGCGTCTGAGGTGCCTGGCAGTAGTAAGAAAGGAAAGGTAAAAGAAGAAATTAAAGAGTCTCCTAAGAAAAGAGAGCTTGCCGAGGTGCCTGTCGCTGAGAAGAAACCCAAAGCAAGTTCAAAAGTGACAAAGAAAGAAGAAACGGAAGAATCTCCAAGGAAACGAGAGGCTTCAAGAAGGAGTGTAAACGTTTCAAAGGTACCAGAAAACGTCCCTCCACTTGAGGAAGGTGACGACGACGACATGTAAGATAACTTATTGTTAAACAGTATTAATAATTGATTAGAGTAGCATTAGTTTTTTTGCTTGTGGTTGCTTCACAGACCCAGATTTGTTGTGCGGTGCAAAACGAGATTTAAAAAGTTCGTTATCGAGTATGCCATCAGTACTGAAGTAAGTCAATTTTAAAATTTACTCTCCAAAGAGATTGCTTAGTTACAAGATTCCGATTTGATTCTTCTGGCAGGACGACCGAGAAAGTTGCGACAATGAAAGTACAAATCCCGTGCGACGATACTTTCTCAAGTATGACCTGGACAAGGATACCTTCACCGTTGGAGAAAAGGTATATAGTACAAAAAACCTATTGGGATACTTAGGTATGTTAGGAAAGATCTTCATCCAACGATTTTTGTTTCTAGATTGCTGTGGAGGTGAATGAAGAGAAAGAGCAGTTGAAGTGTTCTCTATGCTCCTACACAGGTCCCGTTTGGGGAGCAAACGTACCAGACAAAGAGCCCAAGTCTTTCGATACAGCGCGTCGCTTAGTGATTGAAATGCTGAACCATGTGATTGGTCAACACCTTGGAGGATTCCCCTGTCGTCTTTGTAACAAAAAAGACTCCTTCATTGCAAAAACGTATAAAAATTTCCAACAACATTTGAAAAAATATCATATAAGATACCCATGCATTCTGAATATGGACGAAAATGAACCTCTGTTCTGATTGTATTACTGGAAACTACTTACTTTGAATAAAAAATATTTTATTTTTACAGACAAAATTGTTTTAATTGCTGTTTGGTATGCGTTTACACTAGGCCATGCTTTCATTACCGGAAAGACTTGCTTTCATTGGAATGGATTGAGGACTTGCCGCATCCTGACAAGGGTCGGGGTAGAATACGAAAGAGGACCATTGCCAAAACAGCTGAAGCTGGAACAAGAGCTGTCCACATTGACTCAAAAACTTGTCACATTTGTTTTAAAACATTTGAGAATCGTGGATCTCTTTCTAATCATAAGAAGAGACATGGAGACCCAGAGTGTGTGTGTAACATTTGTGGACGTGCCTTTTATACGGAGACTGAAGTCAGGCGACATGTAAAAAATGCACATTCGGAAAGGGCCAGTTAAACGTTATGCTAACTTATAGTTAAAAACATGATATAATCCGAAATATTTAAATGAAAGAAAGAAACTATTTTCAAATCAACATGTTGCAACATTTAGATTGTGTTTCTGGTTTCATTTATATCCTTAATTTTAGTTAGTAAAAAGATTTTTTTACAACAATGAATGAGCCAACACTGATTAAACTAACAATGGGAATAAGCCAGTAAACAATGGTGAGCAGCGCATTGTCCTGGCGTGCCTTCGCAAGATCACACTTGCATGTTTCCAGTACAGCATTGAAGTTGTCGATCTCCGACTTCAGGTTGCCAAGCTCCAGCTTTACCACAACATGCACCATGAACCCGAACAGTAGGAAGGCAGAGAATATCAGTACACGTGGGTCTTTGCACAATGCGTTCCAGACATCTTTCCAATCACCCCAGCGTGATTTTATCGGCAAGGTCCAGGTTGTCATGACGAAGTATTCTTCTACATGGTCCAAGTCCATGGCAAGGTCCAAGTTCTATAGGATGAATTTGAAAATTTCGTTAGGAAGCATTTCTTCAAATGTATGTAGTTTAAACTACTAAATCGTTGGTGAGTAAACCATGCGCAATTAACCCTTGAATTTCTTTTCTGACTCTTTCTTATACATTTTCCTCTTTTCTATTTCAAAGTTGTCTTCACAAATCACGCCCCAATAAACAAGTTTAACTGACCTTTGTGTCCTCTGGATCTGGCATCTCGAACAGCCTAATTCCTTCTTTAATGTTTAGAAGAAGAATTTAAGTTATTCTTGTTTCTTAGATCCCTTCATGGAAGCAAGTTTTAAAATGGCGCTGATCAAGGTGTGTTTAAGCAAGTTTATATTTTCTTATCAAATCCTATTGAGATTCAAATGATACTTTTTGGATAAGAAAAAGAGTTCAGGAAAAAGGATAAGAGGAGAAGGTAGAGCGGAAATACCATAATATCACTCCTTTTCCAAAACTGGAAGACTTATTACTTGCTAATACATTATAAGTTTACTTAAGCTGAGGAAAACAAAGAGCTGATTTATACAAAGCAGGCACATCATAATGTTGAATGTGGGAGAGAAATTCCAAAGTTAAATTAGAAAATAAATTTGTCTATCAAACAAGCATTTTTGGCTGTTTCCTCCTGAGTAGTAGTGGTCGTTTCTGTTGAGTGCTCGTTTTCTTTTCCTCCGTAGCCGGATTCATGAATTTCTACAACCATATTCCTTTGTTTCCCACTGCCTAGCCTTGTCTAGTCCTATGGCAAGGTACCTGATAAGGGGCATTTTTTTACTTACACTTTAAGTAAACCTACACCCATTTTTTCATACATCATAGAGTCGCTGCGAAAAAAGTGTTTCAAGAATGATGTAATGACCGTTTTACATTAAACTAATGTCATTTATAGCTTGGACATTTTCGCTTTGTTCGGCTCATAAGCTGGAGCAAACTTATAAATGAACGGAACCTTAAGGGGAACAGGGGTATTTAAGGAAAAACCAAAATGAAAAAATACATGGAAGAGTGAGAGTGAAGCCAACAAAGGGAAAGTCAGTCTGAATGATGAGTGATGATGAGCAAGAGCTAAGCCAAGCCAAGCCATCATTGCACCACACAGCGTTTAAAGTTACTTCAATCAGCTGTTTATATTTTGATCTGTTGCAACGTATACAGCGATTCACGGTCACATTTTAATAATAAAAGTGTTTCAAGTTTCAAAAGGTTAATTGGCTAGAAAATAATTTGATACAGTATCCGCACAGTGATTTCCGTAATTTTGTCCTACTGAATTAAGTTAAATTCTGGAAATGGGTCCTAAAAGAAGTCAGAAAAATGAGGAAGACAAGAGACCCGCGAAGAAAAAGAAAGTTGACGATAAGGAAGCTTCCGGTTCCTCAGTTGAGTAAGTTAATATTTAATTTAATTGCATTATTGATATATTGAGTGAATATCATCATTTCAACCTCGATTTTCTCCATTTCTCCTCTATCGCAGACCAATTGTGATAAAATGTAAAACAATCTTCAAGAAGAAACTCGTCGAAAGAGCAATTGCAAGAAAGGAAGAAATTGACACTCCCTCCTCCTCTGATTCAGACATGGACGAACATTCCAAATATCCCATTTTGTATTCCATGGAAACTGGCAACTTGATGGTCGGCACTATGGTAGTTGTTGTCGACGAAACAGACAAATCGTTACGTTGCCCTCAGTGTACCTATGTCACCAAGATAAAATATACAAACGATTCTCCAAAACATACCTTGCAGAGAATGGAATTTGGAATAAGGAACCACATGATTGGCCAGCATTTGGGAGGCTTCAGATGTCAAAAATGCAAGCCAGTGAAAGTTTTCCTACAAAGTTACTCCTCCCTTCAGAAACATTTAATGGACGCACATGACGAAACTAGAAAGAAAATCGATGCAAAACTAAAAGCTGTCTTGACCATGGCCCAAGCCGAGGAAGGATCCAATGATGGATCTAACCCTGGACCATCAACGCCTAAAGAGGACCCTGCAGGCAGTGAAATAGACAGTGACGAAGAAGATGCATGGATGTTTGGACCGAAAAAACTCAAACGCCCTTATAAATGCAGCGTAGCAACTTGTGGAAAACGCTTCCATAAAGTTACCAGGTGGCAGAATCACGAACTCAAGGTTCACGGAAACACTGTCCATCCACCTCCGGGGTTGACGACCAGCAGATGAAGAGTTTTTGTTTTTAAATGTTTTAAATTAGCGTTAATAAATTTGTAGAAAAAATTAGCCCGTGTGAGATCTCATTTTTAATTTTAAGCGTTTGTTTACGAAACAATTTGATGACACAAAATTTTACTACATAATTTCTTCTTCCGTCGCTCCAACAAAAATCTTAAAACGTGGATTCATGGCCTGCAAGCGTAAATAAATTTACTCCTTCTTCCGCAGTTGTCACGGGTGGACCGGCTGGATTCGGTTTGCTTTCAACCACAATCACTTTATCCTCCTTGTCAGAGCCTAACAGTCGAAATATTCTACTCTTGTCTGTAATTTCCTGTGTAATATCTCCATTCCTAAGGCTTCGTCCCTGAACTCCATGCTTGTGGAAAGCCAGCACACTGTCTGTCAGGCAAACTACAGAGTCAACTTGAAAATCAAATTTGATCTCGGAACAAACCCTTTTCCTGCTTGTTTTAACTTTCCCGTTAATATCAACAAACTTTGCCAGATTATCGTAAACAACCATTAGTGTGTCCTTTTCTAGTTGAGTTACACTAACTACATTCATGTAATCTCTTCGATTTATCACAGTTGCGGTTTTATCTGCATCGGCAGGAGCGTCTTCTCCTTGGAGCCAGCTACTCGACGAGTTTAGATTTAACAGAGTCAGCTTCAAATTTGTAGAGTCGGTTTCCTTCCGAACGGTCACACAAACGAACGGGTACTCAACATCCGGGGTGATTATCATTTCAAGCGTTTTGAGAGGCGACGTCATACAATAGTCAAAATGCTAGAAGGGAAATACAAAAACAGACATTTTATATAAATAAAACAAAAATTATAGGATTTTTATATATTTTTTGTTTTGTAAATCTTACTTTTAAAAGCATAAACTTGTTGAGAGGATCATACCACTGCATGAGAAATACCCCGGAAGGTAGAGCTCCACATAAATATCGATATCCATTGTAAGAATTTCTCTTGACACAACATCGCAAACAACCTTTTGTGTCGGCGACTTTAGTGGTGAGGGCGAACTTGCGAGGAACCAGTTTTTCAGGTATTTTGTTGGTCATCCTTAGAGAAAAGCGGAGGGTGTGTTTGTTATTGTTAATATTGGTGTGGAGTGGAATAAGGTCGTGTCTGTAGAGCTGGACAGTTTTCCCAGAGAGTGACATTAAAATATCCTTGACAACAAACATCCAAGTAGTCCGACGAGGATACAACTGGTCCATAGCAGTTTCATGGAGTTCGTTCAGGTTAAGAGTGTAAATCCCCTCTTCTGCTCCGAGGAGAATGTGTTGATCTCGGGTTTCTGGGTTAACCCAACTAACACAGCAATGGAGCCTTAGTGGGCAACCATTAAAAACTTTCATAAAACAAGCTCCCATGAGGACCTTAGGAGTTGGGGGTAGACCATTACTAACAGGTCTTGGAGGGCTGCTGTCGTCGTCATATCGACGTCTTTCAACTCGAGTTCGTAATGGAGGAACTGGCGGTAGCTCGGCTGTCAAGTCAGGTCCAGCAGACGCGCTTGGGGTAACCAGAGCTCCAGAGTCGCTTAATGTTCTATTTGTGTGTTGTCGTCGTGGTGATGCTCGTAGTTCTACTGGCGTGTCCCTTGTCAGTGTTGCGTCTAGGCGGGCACTCAATTGGTCAGTTTCTCCGGAAAATGAATTGTGCCTTCGGGGATTTCTGGACCTGTCGTTGCCAAAGTTATGATTTGTACTATCCAGCAAGTCGTGACTAGTTACGGGCAAAGGATCGCCCACTGGAAGAGTCGCTTTTCCATCAGACTCGTCCCCTGTGTCGTTCCACTCAAAGGGCAACATGTCGCCAGGGGGATTTTCTGATTGTAGCCGTTTTGCTGTCCGTCTTGATGCTATTCTGTGCGGTACATTTTGTACAGTTCCTTCATCATCAGGTTCCATATCGTAAAACGCCACATTTGGGTTGCTCACTTTGTGCAGTAGCTCCAGTGCCACTCTTTTCGTCAAATCTCCCATTAAAAATGGGTGTTGCAAGAGTCTCTCTGCAGTCGGTCTTTTCTTAGGGTTCTTAGTCAAAGCAACTTTCACAAATCCATGAAAATTTGGCGTCCACTTGTCCCTTTCTTTCAAAGTTGGGGGTTTAAAACTTGTTTTTGCCATGAGAATCAGGGCCCTCATGGGATGCAGCTCAAACATGGGCGGTTCCAGTTCTGCAAGTTCAATTGCAGTTATACCCAGTGCCCAAACGTCGCACAACTCATTATATCCACCTTTCCTCTCCACCGCAGCTACTTCTGGAGCCATCCAATATGGAGTTCCAATGAATGACTTTCTCTTTCCCAGGGTTGCCGTCAACTGCGCAGAAACACCAAAATCCGCTAGTTTCACATCACCTCCATCAGTCAACAAAACATTTGCTCCTTTCACATCCCTATGCATTTTCCCCATTGCATGAAGATAATCCAGTCCCCTCAGCGTTTCTTTACAGACATACGCAATCTGAGGTTCTGTTAGTGGTCCAGTGATATGATAAATGTCTTGAAGTGACCCTCCCCCACAGTACTCCATACAAATCCAGAGTCGATCCCGTCTCAGGTAGCTTCCAAAATAGGCCACGATGTTTTCATGACGACAATCCTTCATCATCAAAATTTCCTGTTCAATCACCCCAAAGTCATCGCCTGGCTCCAGTTTAATAACTTTAATTGCAGCGAGTTCTTTCGTTGACAGTCTTTTCGCTTTGTAAACGTCGCCATAAGTGCCACTTCCAATTCTCTGGATAATTTCATACTCATCTTGTGGATTACTTCGACTAATGTCCGCCGAAATTCCAGCCTGAGCCATTCTGGAAGAAAATTTTCAATATTTTGTTTTTCAGTACACCCCACACTAAACACAAAGTTGTATTAAACACTCCAGGGATTTGATTTGACACAACATGGCCGAAGTTATCAACAAAATTTAATCGAAAATTTATTTACAAAGACAATTTTGTTAGTTCGAATGGTTCACGTTTAAAAAAATTAGTTGTTTGTCCAGACATAACCAAACCCAAAGTTTCAAAAAGGCATCTGGGGGGTTAAATCCACAAAGGCATCATAGTTTGGGCACAAAAACGTCGACTCGCTCTGCTCTTCGTTTTTTTAAACGCCCAATATCGGTATATTAAGCCATAATATATAGTGCTTATTCAAGTTTTTTATTTCCTTTCCTTCTCTTTTACCCTTTTTTCCAATTTTTTTACCACTAAGAACAGGAAAAGGCATCCTGTATGGGTCCCCAACGCATTTGGCTGCCCTTTGGGCAGCCAAAGGCATTGGCTTGGGCCATTTTTTAAAAAGGCATCTGA
This sequence comes from Salina celebensis, assembly GCA_036561885.1. Classification (NCBI taxonomy): domain Eukaryota; kingdom Metazoa; phylum Arthropoda; class Collembola; order Entomobryomorpha; family Paronellidae; genus Salina; species Salina celebensis. The sequence goes on along the minus strand of JAAXOA010000146.1, from coordinate 151 downwards.
CCCCCCCATGCCCCCCCATTTGGTTATGTCTGTGTTTGTCCTACAAACAACAACGTAATAGTGATTTACTTAAATAAATTGTAAAACAAGGCCACGGCCACTTACGAACGATAAAAAAACCTTTTTGTATCCTGAAAAAAGAGCAACGCAG
>JAAXOA010000145.1:0-33221 GCA_036561885.1 Salina celebensis | reverse complement strand
AGTTTGGTGCAAATATTATTTGAGCAAAGGTTTTGATATATAAATAAAATTTTGAAATGAAAATGAAAAAAAAAAATGGCAAAGACTGTAGAACTTGTAAGTAGTGACGGGGTCCGCTTTTGCGGTGTCGACGTGGACGTTGCCGGAAAGTGCAGTGTTATAAAGACAATGTTGCAAGAGATTGTTCAAGGGGAGGGAAAGGAGCCAGTGATTCTTTTTCTCGATAAGGTGACTGGAGATGTCCTGGAGTTTGTCTTGAAGTGGGTAAAGAATCATCCGGTAATGATAATTAGTTAGTTAAATAAATGATTAAATGATAATGTCATTTGGAAAACTAATGATTGGATCACTTTATTTACAGGGCGAAAAAGGTAATCCCACAAATGAAGAAAAAAGGGCTTGGGCGGAAGCGTTTGGCCTTGAAAGGATGGAAAAGGTCAAGCTGTTTAATTTGTTGGAAGTAAGTAATATTCTTGATTAACCATATAATTCAAATAGGTTTTTATATAATAAATATTTTATTTCAAAGGCATCCCGGAACTTGCAACTGAGGTCCTTGCTGTTTGCAGTTGCAATCACGTTGGCTGACAAGACTAGGGAGGACAGGGACAAAATTTCCTTCAAGATGCAAAAGTATTTTTGAAAGTAACGTTGACAATGTTGACGAGAGAAATAAAGTTTTTAAAAAATAGTATGTTGAAAAATTTGGTGTAAATTTTTGAATGCATTATTACCATCTCGAATTCAATAATAATCTGCATGGACATAGACACGATGGAAATTATTTTGGCAAAAAATGCGGTAATGTGTAACAGAAATTTTAAGAAACCCAGTGTTGAAGTGGAAGCCGGAGACCCTCACGCAAAGTTTATATGGAATGTTTACTGCTTCCCAAAAGTAGCTTCAAAGCTTGTCGTTTCTGATGACCTCAGACAAAAGATAATGAATGCTGCTGGGTAATGACGGAGATGAATTGAAATGGAATTGAAATTTTTGAAATGTATATATGTTGAGTTGGAATAATGAATATCTATGTTGTAGAGAGCTGCCGGTCCGGCTGGACGTGTGGTTTTCCGATGGAGAACCTTATGGCAGAATGGTAGTCACTGACGACAATGATGTATTTAAAAAGATTATGGTAATACTTGGAAAAAAATCTTTCGGTATGATTGTTCGGGTCATGTATTGTGGCAAGCTTGTTTGTTTTACGGGTAAGTATATAATTTTACGTTATCATTATGTTTGATTGATTGATTGTTTGATGGTTTGTTTCTTGTGTAGGTTTCAATTTTGTAGAAGATGAATTGGACACTGAAGGAGCTTTGTTATCCACTGACGTCATTCAGTACAAGCCCCAGCGCATGTCAGCAAAGACAGTCCTCTCGTTGATGTCAGATGATTTGCAGTATGGTGGTTTGAGGGCCACTATCGGAATCAAGTTTACTGATGAGGGAGAATCAAGTTCTGGAGGGACGTTTGCCGAATTGCTTGAATGAAAAAAAATGTGTATTTAGTCATGTTTTTTTTAATGTCAAATGATGAAATAAATTCTAATTTTGGTAAAAATCTTTTTTTTCTCTATGGTGTATTGTTTTAATTTTTTGCTGTCAATTTCAACATGTTGGTTTATCTGACTGAAAACGAAGAATTGAAGCCAAAGTTTCCGTTTCCTATGGAAACTGGTAATACCTTGTGCTGTTATGGAGAACGGCATTGTAAATGGATGGCTAATTGCAATCCTAGAGTAGTAAAGACGGCAGATTTAAACACGAAGAAGCGCATGTCGTTAAGAAAGGCGGATATGATTGAAAATATCAGAGGGTAATTTGATGCAAACAAGTCATTCAGTTTTTTATTTGTTGTCTAATCTCTAATAAAAAATTTCTTAATTTATCTCAACAAGCCAAATTCCAGTTTATCTCTGCAAGTTGTATTCTGAATCGCAGTCGGCAGCTTTCAATTGTGAGCTCCACCTGAGGGATACACATCAGCGCAACTTGAGCAAGATTTTCAACGAGCTTGGGAGTGACGAGTTGATGATGACTGTTGAAATGTACTATTTTAACAAAAACGTCTCAACTGAAAGTAAACGATTATATCTTTTATTATATACATTGTAATGTAGTCTGTGATGTATCTGCAATGTCTGTTTTATGTTATGTTTTCGAACAGAGTTTAAAATGAAGGTACAACGTAGACCGGATGGCTCATGGCTCAACTCTGATTCTCAGTCGTGGTCTGACCAGAAAGTTATCAACATGGCAGCGTTTGGTGGGGAACCGAGCAAAATTTGGGATCCTGTTGTTCCAATCACTCAGGGATTCAAAATTACAATTTATGTTGAAACTTGTTTGTAAATCGTAAATCAACATGCTTTTAATAAAAAAAGTTACCGTAGTTGTAAAAAAAACAAGATTTTTTGTAATTTTGGTAAATATTTATTTGTTTTCTACAATACGGGAACCTATTAACCTTTGGTAGCAATTTTACGTTTGGGTTTTGATTGAAATTTCCATTTGAAGTTTCAACCTTGTTTCAAACATGGATATGACGGAGATTGAATCCGGAACGAGTTCCTCTGTGGTTGTGAGCCTCCCATTGGAGGTAATGAACTTACCCGTTTGTGTGTATGTATGTATGTGCTCATGCCTTTTTGTTTGCGTTTTTGTCACAGGTCGCCTGCATGATAGCAAGAAGGATTAATAATATTTGGGATCTAAAAAGGTTTTGCGTGGCTTTTCCGTATATGAGGCAACTTGTTGAGAAACATTATCAAATGCTTGAGCATGCAGAAGTAAGTGAGAAGTAAGTAAAAAATGTCTTGTTTTGCGTTTAATGATTGTGTTTTGTAATTAATAGCTGTTGGGTGCAATGTCAGCGTATTGCGAGGCTGAGGATTTGAAAAACTGGAGACTTGTCTCCAAAACTTGGAAGGCTGCCACAGACTTTATACTTAAACCTGCTAAAGAAGATTTGTCAATTGTTGAAAAAACCAGGAAGAGGAGGCATTTCATAACGACTCTAAAACTACCAATGTGCGCATCGGATTTACTATGGTTTCAAAACCAAGACAATTTGTTGGGAGATTCTCTGTGTCTTCAGATACGAAATCATCATCACGGATGCTACAATCAAAGTTTTGAAACAATCATTGCTGAAAATGAACAAGGGGCTGAGGGGCTTAAGCAAATGTTGAAAACTGTGCGTCATTTGGAGATTGCAGTGGAAGACCAAATTTCGGATTCGGAGGATGAAAATTCAGAAAATGGAGATTCGGATGATGGAAATTCGGATGATGGACAGTTTGAGGATGGAAATTATTATGATGGAGATTCAGATGATGGACAGTTTGAGTATGGAAATTATGATGATAGATATTCGGATGATACAGATTCGGATGATGGAAATTCAGAGAATTCAGATCATGGGGAAGAAATGCCCCATCGACGTACACGGGAGGAAATGGTCAAACATCTTTTGCGTCCCTTACTTAAACACATGTCATCCGTCAGGAGGCTACAACTGTTACCAGGAGAAGATACAGTGGATTGGTTACGTTATGTAGGAATGTCAGGAATACGTACCTTCTATGATCGCTATGTCGAACGACTCGAATTATTGTATGCGGAAGTAACAAAAGCTGTAACAAGCCTTCCAAATTTGGAAAAGCTGGAAGAACTTTACTTGTCGGAGGTTGATCAACCACACGGCTCTGAAATAGTAGCTGTATGCCAGTCCAATTTGATTGTGTTACAATATGGGCGGGTGCGTTGCGTGGTGGGGAAAGATCCTCAGTTTTATTTTCCCAAACTGAAAGAGGCAATGTACTTGTCTGCTGCAGTCCCCTCTAGAATGCCTTTTTTGACTACGTGGAAAACATTCACGTTTAAAATGGATGATTGGTTGCATCTTGCTGATTCAAGCCATCAACTTGAATTTTTGAATTATTTGCACGTAATAGTGGAACAATTAGAATCCGGTAAAGAACGACGTTCTCAGCATCTGCCACCTCCCAAATTTCCCTCCATGTTTGGAAGTGACCGTGTCAAGACGATTGTTGTTTCCAGCAGCTGTGCCTGGGATATTAATGCAATATCATCATTATTCCCATCGGCAAGATTACAATTTTTCATGGGCAATGAACAATGCAATTCTGAAAAATGTAATAACGCGAGGAAATCTTTAGAACAAAAGATCAGAGACGAAAGCGGTCATGGAATTGCAAGTGAGAAAGTGGTGGAGTTGGACAAGAACGACAATCTAGAAGGATTCGATGCTGATGATGAGGTTCAAGTTCCAATGATTGACAAGAGTACCCTCTGCAAAATGCTCAGGAACAGTTCTAAACGAGTTGACGACACACACGTATTTTATGACATGGCGTGTATTGCAAGTGTAGTCAGTGGTCCAGTTTTGACAAGCCGACAGCTTTATGATTACATCGGATCGTGCTACACTTGTATGAGCTACACACATTTTGTGAATGTGGGTGAAATTGCACTTAGGTGGTCGAGACAATCATTCCCGGAAATGTCACTTGATGTTGCAATGGTACGTGTTGATGTTGGCTTCGTGTGTAGTTGAACTTATGTTGTATAATATGCCTATTTTTTTGTTATTATTATATTTTGATAGGAAAAATTGTTTCGGCGGTTTGGACCCACCTTTTACCGTGGTATCGATTATGCAGATCTTGAAATCACGGACTCTGATTGGCAAAAAATTTTGGATACGGCAGTTTTCAAAGAAGCCATGGCGGAATCCATTTCAAGTTTTAATCACAAGCAGTGGGAACGATTTATTACAAAAATGGGGGTAAAGTAACATGACAAACGATACTAATTTTACGATAATAATAATAATTTTCACATAATAATAGATACATACTGCTAAACCGGGCTGCCGTCTGAAGATATCCTATTATGCCAACGTAGTTCCTAGAATCCGGATTGATTTTGGTGACGCTGGAAAACGGATTAGGTTTGATCTCTTGAGTTCATCACGGTACGCAATGATTGCAATATATCATTCAATACAAGAGGAAAATCGTAATGGGATTATGAAAGCTGTCCAAAAACTGATTGACGACGAAATTCTCAATGGCCATCATGGAGTTGACAAGTACTTAAATGAATTTGGAAAAGCTGTACTATGTGAAAATTGCGACTATTTTAGTAGTTCAGAAAAACAATTGTCTTTGTTTCGGTCTAATGTTTTCTTGGCGAAATTTGTAGTGTAATTTTATATAAGATGGTATGTTGAGATGATGTTTGACATTTAAGCTAATAAAGTATTGCCGTAGTAGTAACAAAACAAGATTTTGTGTAATTTTGGTTTTTATTTATTTATTTACTACAATACGTGAACCTATTAACCTTTGCTAGCAATTTTTTGCTCAAGTTTGGTTTTTGATTAGATTTTTGGTTTTTACTTTTGTTTCAAACATGGACACGACGGAGACTGAATCCGGAACGAGTTCCTCTGTGGTTGTGAGTCTCCCATTGGAGGTAATGAACGTACCCGTATGTATGTAAGTATGTATGTATGTATGTTCTTATTATTCATTTATGTTTGCGTTTTTGTCACAGGTCGCCTGCATGATAGCAAGAAGGATTGACAATCTTTGGGATCTAAAAAGGTTTTGTGTTGCTTTTCCGTGTATGAGGGAACCTGTTGAGAAACATTATCAAATGCTCGAGCATGCAGAAGTAAGTGAGAAATTAAATGAATTTTTTTATATAAAAGTATCCTCTATTTATTATGCTTTATGTTTTTACTTTACCTAGCTGCTGGGTGCAATGTCAGCGTATTGTGAGGCCGAGGATTTAAAAAACTGGAGACTTGTATCCAAAACTTGGAAGGCTGCCACAGACTTTATAATTAAACCTGCTAAAGAAGATTTGTCAATTGTTGAAAAGACCCAGAAGAAGAAACATTTCATTACGACTCTAAAGCTACCAATGTGCAGATCGGATTTACTCTGGTTCGAAAAACAAGACAATTTGTTGGGAGATTCTCTGTGTCTTCAGATACGAAACGATCGTCACGAATGCTACAGTCAAACTTTTGAAACCATAAGTGCTGAAAATGAACAAGGGGCTGAGAGGCTGAAGGAAATGTTGAAAACTTTACGTCATTTGGAGATTGCGGTGGAAGTTTTGCATTTGGAGGACGAGGATTCCGATGAAAGCGGTTCGGATGATGGAGATTCAGAAAATTCAGATGGCGAAGAAGAAATGCCCAATCCACCTACGTGGGAGAAAATGATCGGGTATCTTTTGCGTCCCTTTCTTGAACACATGTCAACCATCACGAGACTTCAATTGTTACCAGATAAAGCGGGTGATCTCAAACGGTTTGAATTAGTGTTTGCGGCAGCAACAAAAGCCGTGAAAAGCCTTCCTAATTTGGAAAAGTTGGAAGAACTTTACCTACCAGAAATTGATCGATGTCGTGACAAGCAAACCTTATGCGGAAATGAAATAGTAGCTGCTTGCCAGTCAAATTTGGATGTGTTACAATATGGGCAGGTACATTGTGCAGCCATGAACGATCCTCAGTTTTGTTTTCCCAAACTGAAAGAAGCATATTACTTGTCTGCTGCAGTCCCATCAAGAATGCCTTTTTTGACTACGTGGAAAACTTACACGGAGACAATGGACGATTGGTTGGTTATTGCCAGTTCTAGCCATCAACTTGAATTTTTGAATTATTTGCATATAACAAAATACGTAGGTCACGCAACACGTTCTCCGCATCCGCTACCTCCCAAAGTTGCCTCAATGTTTGGAAGTGACCGTGTCAAGACGCTTGTTGTTTCCGGATTTTGCCACTGGGACATTAATGCAATTTGGTCATTATTTCCATCTGCAAAGTTGCAACTTTTCCAGAAGAATGGAAGCTGCAGGTGCCCATTGTGCAAGGAAGCGTTACAAGTTTTGAAGAGAAGGATGGAGGAATGCGATGTGCATCTGGAAGAATGCGATGTGCATCTGGAAGAATGCGATGCTAAGGAGGAAATTCAAGGCGTAATGATGGACAAGAATAGCATTTGCAAAATACTCCGCAACAGCTTTGAACTGATTTTTCGACCGCGACTGGACTGGGTCTATAACATTGGCTGCAAAAACGTATTTTATGACATGGCTTGCATTTCAAGTGTAGTCAGTGGTCCAGTTTTGACAAGCCGAAAGCTTTACAACTATATCGGACAGGACGACCGTTGGTTGCAATACCAATACTTTGTTGAAGTTGGTAAAATTGCGCTTCAGTGGTCAAGACCATTATTCCCAGAAATGTCGCTTGATGAAGCAATGGTACGTGGGTAAGAATTGATGTTGGCTTTGTTTGTAGTTGAATTCATGTTGTTTTTTTTTATTTGCTAGGAAAAATTGTTTCGGCGGTTCGGACCCACCTTTTACCGTGGTATCGATTATGCAGATCTTGAAATCACGGACTCTGATTGGCAAACAATTTTGGATACGGCAGTTTTCAAAGAGGCCGTGGCGACATCCATTTCAAGTTTTAATCACAAGCAGTGGGAACGATTTATGACAAAAATGGGGGTAAAGTAACATGACAAACGATACTAATTTTACGATAATAATAATAATTTTCACATAATAATAGATACATACTGCTAAACCTGGCTGCCGTCTGAAGATATCCTATTATGCCAACGTAGTTCCTAAAATCCGGATTGATTTTGGTGACGCGGGAAAACGGATTAAGTTTGATCTCTTGAGTTCATCACGTTACGCAATGATTGCAATATATCATTCAATACAGGATGAAAATCGTGATGGAATTATGAAAGCTGTCCAAAAACTAATTGACGACGAAATTCTCCACCGCCATCATGGAATTGACAAGTACTTTAATGAATTTGGAAGAGCTGTACTCTGTGAAAATTGCGATTATTTTAGTAGTTCAGAAAAACAATTGTCTTTGTTTCGGTCTAATGTTTTCTTGGACAATTTTTTAGTGTAATTTTATGTAAGATGGTATGTTGAGATGTTATTCATTTAATCTAATAAAAATTGCCGTAGTAGTAACGAAACAAGAAATTGTGTAAATTTGGTTTATATATTTTTTTAATCAACCAGTTAATTTAGTCAACTCAAGTTTAACTTTAACTATTAAAAAATGGACATTTTTTCACCAGAGATATGGGTGAATATCATTACCAGCAACTTACAGAATTATACCGACGTAGAACGGGTGTGTATTGCCTTTCCAGATGTGGAACCCTACGTTTCCAGCTATTTGAATCAATTGAGAGAGCAAGCGGCTTTGAAATGTTTACTTGGAAAGGACTTACTGACACCAAAGCAAGCTCTTTGCATGCGAAAAGTGTGTAAGCTTTGGAGAAATGTCGTCGATGAGTACTACAGCCAACCACCGGAAGAACCAAATTTTCGAGATTTTCCAGTTGTAGTTATTAAAGTTCCACTGGACCAAAGGGGATCAGACAGGGTAATGAAGATTGCGCAGCATGTTCAATGTCCTTTTATTGGTGGAAGACTTTGCTTGGGAATTCAAGACTGGACTAGCAGAAATGTTGACATGCAGTATGACATGCATGAGTCTTTATCAGCAGTAGTGAAACACGTAAAACACTTGATTTTACGGCTTGAAGACTGCGAAGAGCCTGTAGAAGAAGATTTGTCATCATTTGTGAAACCCTGGCTTTTTCACATGACCAATGTTGTCAGCATTAACTGTGATTTGGTTTACCCTGGTGCCCGTGTAATTAACTTTTTGCCAAATCCCCACCTGCTGGAATACATTAGCGTTTGCAACGTGGAAAGTTCTATGACTGATGACTGGAGTAGACTATTGCGTCGTAGTGACAGTCTTGTGCGGCTTGAAAGCTACTGTATGGATGTAAGTTTGCAGCGAGCCCTGGCGTGTCTACACTTTGCAAAGCTTGAACAATTACGGATCGAAAAGTACTACTATGATGATGATGACGGTGAGCACCAAGATGCAAGACAAGTTTTGGACATTTTAACTGCAGCCCGTTTTCCAAAATTAAAATTGATTGGCATACCGGTTTTGAAAAGAAGAAATGTTAAATGTGACAATGGCCAATTTTTTAAAAGATTGGTGGATTTTAGCAATAGATTTCCTACAGTAGAAACGATTGAAATGTATTTAGATTACGAGCCGAATTTATCATTTGAAACTTTTGCTGTAAAAGGTAGTCATTTTGTAAAAAAATTGACTCTATCTTGTGTGTTGTGGCCATTTCACGATGTAACTAAACGTATTGCTTGGATAAAGGCGCTTTCTGATTGTTTTCCTCGAGTGCGTACTTTAAAAGTGGGTAGGAAAGTTTTATAAAGTAAATGATTTGTTTTGGTGTAAAAATTTAAGCATGCGTAATTGTAGTTGGAATTGTAGTAATGTGCAAATTTATTCAGCATGGAAGTAATTTTGGCATTAAATACATCCTTGAAGGCAAGGAACAAATCAGGTGTCTCAGAACCAGGAATGAATTTGGAATACGAATGGAGTGTTGATTGTGTCCCGCATGCTATTTTGAAGGACACTAACTATTTGTCTGAAAACATAATTGTTCAAGTAGGGGAAATTAGAGGGTACTTAGTACTACATTGTAGCAGTTTTTCTGTCAGTATTGGTTATTATTTATACTATTGTATTCATGTTTTATATTTAAGCCAGTTGCATACGGACATGTACGTGGTTGGAGGTTCAGTTGCAGGAGATGAATCAGCGAGATCCTGGATTGGAATGTACATTACTGATAATGAACGTGTATTGGAAAAGGTGGTCAACTTGGTTGGTGAAAATCCAACACGTGTGCTTGTACAAATATTGTATTTGGACAGGATTCTATCATTTTCCCGTAATTGGATATGTATTTTTTATGGATATATATATATATATTTTCGTTTGTATATTAGTATTTTTTGTTTAGGCTTTCAACGAGATGGAGAAGGATGGAATTTAATGGAAACAGAGTACCAAGATTTCCCAAACTCTCGTATAAATGAAATTATTTCGTGCGCCAAGGAAGAAGATGTGTGTACAGCCACTGTTATTGTCGAGTTTGAATCAAATACAAAACTGTACTGAAATGAAAACTGTTCATTTGAGGCTTCAATAATAATGCTAATAAATACATACCTAAAAATTAAACTTTAAATTGCAACGAGTATTTATTTATGCAAATCAAATTTTTACTTTTTATCCTAATGTTGGTAAAAATTTTTTGCTGGTCCTTGTTTGAACGGCATTGCATAGTTTATATTCATTGGCATTGAAGTTGGCTTTGGTTCGTTTTTGTTGTTGCAATAATTGGTATTGGAGTATTATAAACGCGATAAAATGAGTCATATTAAAGGTATAAGCGAGATTATTCATATTATTATGTCACTGGTCTTTTAAATGTAAATGTAAATTTACTATGTATTGATATTTTTGTAGGAAAGGCCGTGCAGGCAGATTGCGACCACGAACGTAAGTGTACATGTATAATTTTTCTATGGCTATGCATTTATGATGAATTATTATGGTGTGATGTATAGAAGAGGATGCAGAGGAGACGATTTTGGATTTGAAGTTTTTTGCTGAAATGATGGATAAAAAAAGCATGTCCGATTATGGACTCGATCCCATGAAAATGGTTGAGACTGTGGTAAAATTTGTCATACGACACAAGAAGAATCCAAAACCAGTTGACGATTGCTTTAAGCCACATCTCTCCTCTCAAAGCCAAGGCAGGTTAAATGCCACAACTGCGGAGGAGTTGATGAAGATTTATTGGGAAACTGACAAACTTGAAGATTGTCAAGCGTTTCGCAATTTTGTTGTCACGCAGTACTTGGAAGGTAAAATGAAAGATCTCAAACTAGGCAACGACAAAGTTGAAAAGGTGTCAGACGTTCCTAATGGGGATGTAGACACTATTGTGAAGGATTACCGGACGAATTCTGGCAGGTTTCACTACGAAAGAGTATTTACTGACGAATCTATGAAGGGAAACACTGCTGTGTTGGTTCAAAAATTATGGGGTTAGAACTACTACAAAATAACCATTAAAGTGCGTTGTTACCATGTTACCATTATTATTAATTTCCTTTACTATTCAGTTGAGCTGGCAAGAGCTGACAGCACTGTTGACCGTCGATGTCCAGCACTAATTGCCCAAACGGTTCGCGAGTATTACGACAAACTGGGGAGCGATCGAGATTGTATCTGGGACGAGCCGTTGGAACTGCCAGTGGAATTAAGACATGCCATGGACCCCTAAAATACTAATTCGGGTTGAAGAACTGTGTTGTAAATATAAAATATAAATAAAATGTAAATATAAAGTTTTGAATTATTAAAATTTTGGTATTGAAATATTTCGACTCTACTATTAAGTGTGAAACTTATTTTTTATTTATTTGGATTGCATTCATAATGGACATAGTTAGACATATTCCATTCGAGGTAAGTGGGTCTACAAGATGAATAATTGAGTTTCAAAAAAAAAATCAAATAAATTATTAAATTTTAATTTAAAAGGTTCTCAAGTCTTTGTTCCCCAACGGGGGAATTGTGGCTCTGGATAAGCTTGCTGGTGACGAAAAGTATTTTAAATGGGTAAGGGAACTACTCTACACAATAATGTTGTAATAATTTACTAACTCATTTAATTTACTTTCATCATTTTAGATTTTGTCACTTATGATACGAGATGGGTTGTCGATGAAACAACTTGTAGAATCCTCAAAGTGTATTAATCATTCTGGTGCATGGGGCGCATGCGTGGATTCGTACTTTGAGCAAATGTCCTTTGACTCTGTATGGAAGTCGGAGGAAACGTTTTTGGGTCAGCCATTTGAGCACTCGATAATCCTCTGGATACCAATGCGAGAACGAGATGCAGAGAATCTAAGACTGAATCAGCAAAAAATGGACGTGGGGCACGAGAATCCAATGGTGACTCGCTCATTGTTGCTGGTTATTGAAAAAAACTATGCAACAGATCAGGAAAAACAATGGACGTCTTGTTTCTCGGCAGCGTCTTCATCATCTTCATCGGATTCGTCTTTAAATTTTACAGAAGAACTAATTCACTCTTACTCGCCAGTTTTGTCGCCAGCAAAAGCTCAAAACATCCTAACTGAATGTAGAGGGATATTGTCTCGTGTTTCGAGATGCGAAGTAAGGCATTTTTTTAATATGCGTGACTTTGACAAAAAAAATGCGGACCGCGAATTGAGGCAACAGGACATTGGAAGACACAGGGGTTTGGCGTTGGACCAAACGATTTTGTTACCCCCAATTTACGTTGCCAAATTTGAGGAAAACAACAATGCTGGCATGTACGTGGAAGTATTTGGAAAGATTGAAAATGTCAAGTGCCTTGTAGTGGACATGCTGACCATGCCACTGGTGCAAGCCCTGACTCTGACGCACCGGATTGAAAAGTTGGAACATGCCTTGCTTAACACGGAAGATCCAAGAGCGTTGAGTGATGTTGTTGCTGTAGAATCATTTTTGACAGGATGTAACGAAAACCTAAAGTTGCTTCATTCCAACTGCAGTTCTGCTGTTGTGTCGGCACTAGAAAACAACTTGTCGTTTCCCAACCTGATTGAAGTTAATGTGGAGCAACGTGGAAACAAAAGTGACTTTATAAATCTTGTCGGTGGCATCACAGAAAGGCCCAATTCTATGATGAATTTGTCAACGATTACGCTTCGTGATCCCGGTCCGCGATTCCATGAGTTTCTTACTAAAGTGCTGGCTTTGGTTAGGAACAAAGCGTCTATTCGTTCCTTAATGCTTGATGTTCAACAGTCTACCTTGCTGTCACGCCGGCAGTCTCAAGAATTTGTTAGGGCAGCTCAAGGTTTTGGTTGTGGCAACGTGAACACGTGTGGGCTGATAATAAATTCAACTCAAGTGTTGCAAATGAGATGGATAAAAGTGATGGCACGAATTTCCAGCTTGTATCTCTACGTCGTTGGACCTGACACTGATCATGAGACACAGGCGGTACTGGAGGAATCTCTGTTGGATGCAACCAAGCCAGGAAAGCTGATTTGGAACATGCTACCTCGTCTCGACAAACTGAAGCTTTTTAATCGAAAAAACAAGATTGTTAACACTTGGGAGAGAAACTAAATGTAACCTAATGTAACTGAATGTGTAATAATAATGTATTTATTTCTTAAGTTTTGTTGTAATTTTGGTGAACGAACATGATCTCTACTTGAAGGTTTAGCTGTTTTTAACTTTTTTTGTAATTTTGGTGAACGAACATGATCTCTACTTGAAGGTTTAGCTGTTTTTAACTTTTTTTGTAATTTTGGTGAACGGACATGGTCTCTACTTGAACCATTAGCTGTTTTTAACTATTTTTTTTTGTAATTTTGGTGAACGAACATGGCCTTCTACTTGAACCATTAAGTTTATTTACCTTTTTTTGTAATTTTGGTGAACGATCATGGTCATCTACTTGAACCATTAGCTGTTTTTAACTATTTTTTTGTAATTTTGGTGAATCGAACATGGCCTTCTACTTGAACCATTAAGTTTATTTACCTTTTTTTGTAATTTTGGTGAACGATCATGGTCATCTACTTGAACCATTAGCTTTATTTACTTTTTTTGTAATTTTGGTGAATGAACATGGTCTTCTACTTGAACCATTAGCTGTATTTACTTTTTTAGTAATTTTGGTGAACAAACATGGTCATCTACTTGAACCATTAGCTTTATTTACTTTTTTTGTAATTTTGGTGAACAAACATGGTCATCCACTTGAACCATTAGCTTTATTTTCTTTTTTTGTAATTTTGGTGAACGAACATGGTCTTCTACTTGAACCGTAAGCTGTATTTACTTTTTTAGTAATTTTGGTGCACAAACATGGTCTCTACTTGAATCTTTAGCTGTCTTTAACTTTTGTTGTAATATTGGGAACGTTATTAAAAAGGCTTGTTTTGTAAACTTTTGGTGTAGAATTTTTACTTGTCTTGGTATCGTTTGTAGTTTTGTGCTGCTCGCTAATGTAAAAAAAACTTCTTATCTTTATCTCATCTTTGTTGGTATGGCCAACCAAGCAGGATTCGCTATTTTTCCGCCCGAGGTACGCATGTTGTATAAAATTGTACTGTACACATGTATAAAATATGTATATTTATAGATTTGGGTCATGATTACAACAAAGCTTACCGGTTACGCTGACGTTGAGAGGGCTTGTATAGCTTTTGAGGACTTGAGACCACACGTTGAAAATTATTTGATGGAGCTTAGAGAGCGAGAGGTACGTCAAGATGATAGTATAACAAGAACATATATGACAACTCTTTTAATGGTTATTTAAAATTTTGCACAGGCTTTGGAATGTATTTTATGCAGTAACGTGGTGGGAATTTCAGAAGCTCTCAAGATGCGTGAGGTTTGCAAAAGTTGGAAAGGTGTTGTTGACAAATACAGTAGCAAGCCGCACTGGGGAAACAACTGCAAATATTGGCACGATATTCCACATGCATCCATCAAGGTACAATTCAATGACCTTGAATTTATGCGTTTGCAAGAGTTGGAAGCATTCTGTCAGAACCCTTTTATTGGGGGCAGGCTCAAGATTGCATATGAAGGAGGAATTGGTAATTTTGAAGACGGTCGTAACAATGCATTGGTTAATGTTGTGGAGGCCACGGGTGATGTTTGGGAACACGTCAAGCATTTGTACCTTGACTGTAATTTACGTAATTTTGAAGAAGAAAACTTTTTGGAACCTAATGGTGGTCTACGAGCCGTGTTTGGACCATGGCTTTCGAGAATGACAAATGTGGTTACAGTTTGCTGTGCATCGGCCTTTGCGGTTGAGTTGATCAACTGTTTGCCAAATCCAGACAAGCTTGAAAGTATTGAAGCTTGGTATACAATGGAGAGATATACGCCAAGGCCAGAGGCTCGATACGGTTGGCCTAGGCTTTTGGAACTATGCTGTGCCAATATTAGGAGGTTGGTTGCCGATGTAATTGATGACAATTTGCACCAGGCAATGTCTACAGAAAGCTTTTCGTTTCCAAACTTGCAAGTATTTGGTGCCGATTTGGACAATTCAGAGTTTTCTCAAGTGGATGTGTCTACCGCGTATCAACTCATGACGTCGTCGCATGTTACGTTGAGCCGGTTTCCAAAGTTGAAGACGATAAGAATTCCAATACTGTGCAGAGGATGTTATATCGGAGAATGGGAAGACTGTCTTGATGGAATGGACTGCAAATATAATCATCGGAGCGTGGATCCTAAACCAAGATTTGTAAACGAACTGGTGAAATTTACTAACAGAATGCCCAGCTTGGAAACTATTCGGATTGATTGTAGGCAGGAATACGGATGGATGGGATTAGAACCAAAAATATATCCTGTTGATTTTGAATCGTGTGGAAGAGGAAGTCGTGCTGTAAAAAAATTGATAGTTAACAACTTTTATGTAGACTTTGAAGCGGTTTTACAGTGGAGTACTATTGTTTCAAAACTGTTTTCTTGTCTTGTCTCTTTGGAAGTAAATGGTAAAGAAATTGTAAAATCACTAGATAGTGGTGAGTGGTATAAGGTAAATGGTATAAGTCACAATATTTGTAATAATAAAGATTGTAACTAGTGTGGCTGTCCAGTCTTTGTAGCAATAATCTAGATACTTATAGTGGGGTTGTGGTTTATTTTTTGAGAAATTCTGGTTTAAATATTTTTATTGTTGTAATTATAAGTTTAAATGGTCAGTTTTTGAAATAAAGCATCTTGGTTTGTCACTAGTACGCTTTTGTTATTGTCTGTTATTTGTTTAAGGAGGCTACGAAAATGAGCGGGGAACCAAGTAAGTATCATTTACATTTCATTGCGAGAGAGGAACATGGTAGTTTGAGTGGTTTTTTTTTATACGGAATGTTTCAGAACAAGAACAATTGGGAGGTGACGACAACAATGTGGCGGAGGAGTCGAGCGATGAGGAAAATGTATGTGTTGACTATGAGGAAGAAGAGGAGGAAACTAAGGAGGACGAAGTGAAAGTCAAGCAGCGCCAACGTGACATGCGTGAAGCGATTCACCAGGTGTTTATGAAAAATGCTAAAACTGCAAATGAGAAGAAGGCACTTGAGGTCAGGCGGATGGTTTTGAACCAAATGGCCGATGATGTGGGGCATGAAGTTGCCTTGAAATTTGAATCCATCATGTTTAAGGGTATGCATGACTTTTGGCGCTCGGCAAAGACCGAATCTGATATCGATGAATTTCTCCGAGTTTACAAAGGTACGACTAATATATATATATATATTATATTGGAAGCGAAATGAGAATAATAATAATAAAAACAATAATAGTAATGGTTTGCATTCTGACAGAAAATCTTCTTTCGACAATAGCTATGAAACTCTGAGGCAATTCCATCGACTTCATCTGCTGGTGGTGCTGCTTCATCTCCAGCCAATGTTGACAAGTCTTCAGTTCAACTTGGGACGGCAGACTACAAGGTATGTTGTCATTTGAACTGATGTTGAAAATATCGTCATTATTAATACTCTTTCTTTCCCTTGCACAAGGTGGAAGATGAAGAGCCAAAAGTAAAATTTGGCATACAACTGGCAAAGGAGGAAACAACGGAGAGGAAGGGCATTGGAAACGATGTCATTCCAGAGATGAAACGGAAGGAAAAGGACGCTTCGGAAGACGACAACTAAAGGATGGAAAATTTAAAAGTTTAAAGATTGGCTGTATGTGTTTTTGTGTGTACATGCATTGTTCTTGTTGTGTTTGTTGAATTAATGGTAATTAAACAGCAGCATTAATTTCAAAGCCATGTATGGAAAAAATTTCACTACATTTCAAAGAGGAAGTACATACGGTCACGACCCATCATTAGTAAATCTCATTTACATTTATGTAGGTTCATTTGAGATCCACACTAAGTTATGGGTTAGGTATCAGGTACATTAGATAGTGGTGAGTTGTATAAGGTAAGAGGTAACTAGTGTAGCTGTCCAGTCGTTGTAGCAATAACCCAGATACATACAGTGTGGTTGCGTCTTACTTTTTTGAGAAATTTTGGATTAAATATCCTTGTTGCTGTAATTATAATTGTGACAGCTTTAGTTTTTATAAAGAAATCTTGTTTCGTCACTATTATTATTGTTTGTTATTGGTTTGAAGAGGCTACAAAAATGTGCGGGAAACCAAGTAAGTATTATGTACATTTCATTGCGAGTGAGGAACATTGTATTCTGAGTGTTTTTTTTATACGGAATGTTTCAGAAAAAGAGCAGCTGATCCCATTGGAAAGCGACGACAACAATGTGGCGGAGGAGTCGAGCGATGAAGAAAATGTATCTGTTGACTATGAGGAATCTAGCGATGAGGAAGAAGAGCATCAAAATGTTGAGGACGAAGTGAAACTGAAGCAGCTCTATCGTGACTGGCGTGAAGCGGTTCACATGGACTTGATGAAAAATGCGAAGACAGCAGTTGAGCGGATAATGATTGAGAACAGGCGTAAAGTTGTGAACCTAATTGCCGAAAAGTTTGGGGATGAAGCTTCCGTAAAATTTGAACTCAACTTCTACAAAGCTTTCGAGCACTTCTTGGACTCGGAAATGACTGCCTCTGATGTGGATGCATTTGCCAGAGCTTTTATAGGTACGACTAATGTATATACTATATTAGAAAGGTAATGAGATTATCAAAAAAAAAAAAAAATAGTAATAATGGTTTGCATGCTGACAGAACCTATTTGTTCGACTAAAGCTATGCAACCTGAAGCAATTCCATTGACTTCATCTGCTGGTGGTAAGATGATAATAAGAAATATTATTATTATTATTATTATTATTATTATTATTATTATTATTATTACATAATCCCGAAACGTGTACAAACAAATGTTCCCTTATAGAAGCAACTGTTCAACCGGTGCCATCTCCAGCCAATGTTGACATGTCTTCAATTGAACTTGGGACGGCTGACGACAAGGTATGTTGTCATTTGAACTGATGTATATGAATATCGTCTTTATCAATACTCTTCCTTTCCCTTGCACAAGGTGGACGATGAAGACTCTGAAGTAACAATTGACAACCCAGCAAAGGAGGAAGCAAAGCGAAGGAAGGGCGTTGAAAACAATGCCATTCCAGAGAAGAAACGGAAGGAAAAGGAGGATTCGGAAGAGGAGCACGAGACGATGGAAAATTGATTAGTTTAAAGATTCGCTGTATGTTGTGGTGTGTACATGCATTGTTGTGGTTGTCGAATAAATGGTAATTAAACCAAGTTTTTTAATAAAAACTGTATTTATTATTATTATGGTGGTGAACAACAGCATTAATGTTGAGGCCATGTACCAAACGGATGCCTGTGTAAAAAAAAACTACATTTCACCTTTTCGAGACTCGATCACGACCCATGTCACCGTTGTTTTAATTACCCATAATCTGAGCAAAAAAGGTTCCACAACAGTTCAAAAGGTCTTGTTTCTTTGGAAGTAAATGGTAAAGAAATTGTAAAGTCACTATATAGTGGTGAGTGGTATGAGGTAAATGGTGTAAGTAATATTTGTAATAATGAAGTGTGGAAATAGTGTAGCTGTACTCTTGAGAAATATTAGTCTTTGTAGCAATAACCTAGATACATATTGTGGTGTTGCGGCATATTTTTTTGCCAAATTTTGGTTTAAATATTTTTGTTGTTGTAATTAAAAGTTTGTCAGCTTTAGTTTGAAATAAAGGATCTTGTTTTGTCACTAGTACGCTTTTATTATCATCAATCAATAATATTAATTGAGTAACTTGTGTCGGTCACGTTTTGATGATGACGATGAGATGATGAATATTTTATTTTTTTTTAAATTTTTTATCCTAGTATGAAGTAAAACTTTGAGCGGCTCCCTGAATTTATGTAACGAGAAAAACGGTGGACAAAATGGAAGTGATCTTTGCTTTAAATGCGACATTTGAGAAACATCCTCTGTATGGACGACAACCTTCAAAAATCTCTTCCGGGGATTTTGACGATGTGGATTTGTTATCTTACGACTATTACTGGACAGTAATGTGCGAGCCAAAAGTTGTAGTGAAGGAAGCGGTACACGTGGACATGAGGGCGGTACAGCAAGTAGAAAAAATGCGAGGGTGAGCATAAATTTTTGGAAACAAGTTGTCAATAAGGAATTAAAATACAACATATTGTATACGTAAAATTTATTGAAATTATTTTAGTCGCGTGGAACCATCAATGTCTGTGGTTTCTTATCCAGATGATCATCCTGATGAAGATAGACGGGGTGCAGCGTATGCGTTAATGCATATTCGCGATTGGGAAAAACTGATAGAAAGAGTTTCGGATCTGTTTCCACGGCAAAATTGTACATTGTCTGCTGAAGTAAAGTACCTTGAAAACGTTTTGAGTTTTTCTCGTAAGTGGATAGTTTAATGCATAACCGAAATGTAGCCACTGACTAGCAAAACCTGAAGTAATTTGTTTCGTCCCTTTAATAGGCTTGGATTTTACCAACGGCTTTTCATTGTATAGGGCTGAAATGACTGGACAAGACTGGATTCGTCTTAGTGCGCATCGTGTAATGGAGCTACTTTCAAACGAAATTGACCAGGATAACGGGTTTAAAGGAACAATTATTCTCCAATTTTCTGATCAGGGGAGTGATTAATGAGAATAGCTTAGGAGTACGATGGCTGTTATATTAGGATTGTAAAATTGTCAATCATTCTTAGAATGTGTTTTTTATGAAAATGAGGATAGATGTGAACTAATTGACCTGAATATACATCTATTAACGAATGATAAATATACATTTTAATCTGTTTACATAACCGGAACGAACCATGTGTTTTCGGGTGGGTCTTTATCATAATTATTATTATTATTATTATTATTATTATTATTATTATTATTATTATTATTATCTCATGTTATAGACAAGCTCACGAATAGGTGACTGACATATGCTGGACATCAGTCAAAAGGTGTGCGACTTATTTGAGGCTGCTGCATTTGACGATTATGTGTTTAGTATCAAGGCGGGGGTGGTACAAAAGAGTAAAGACTAACTGGATGAATTCCAAGTTTCGTATTAAGGTGGGCACTCATTTTGGCGCAGAGATAGTTCCGTCGTGAGACGGATGGCGCTGCTGGTTGTCTGTAATTGGTTTGAGGAGGCTACGAAAATGTCCGGGAAACCAAGTAAGTATCACGTACATTTCATTGCGAGAGGAACATGGTAGTTAGAGTGTGCTTTTGTGTACGGAATGTGTCAGAACTAGAGCAGCTGAACCCATTGGGAAGTGACGACAACAATGTGGCGGAGGATTCGCGCGATGAGGAAAATGTATCTGTTGACCATGAGGAATCGAGAGATGAGGGACAAGAGGATGAAAATGAGGAGGACAAAGAGAAAGAGAAGCTGCGGGTGGCACTTGAGCGCAAGCGTAGAGCTGAAAAGCAATTTGCCGATAAGTTTGGGTATGAAAATATGTTGAAATTGACAATCAAACTTTGTGAGGATGCCACTCAAGTTTTTAAATCGGAAAAGACCGACTCTGACTTTGATGCTTTTGTCCGAGCTTGTCAAGGTACGACTAATATATAATGTATTGGAAAGGAAATGAGATGAAGTATATGAAGTATGATAGATTGGTAAGCAACCTGAAGCAATTCCATCGACCTCATCTGCTGGTGGTAAGAGGATAATAAGAATTATTACAACTACGTAATTCCGAAACGTGTACAAACAAATGCTTCCTTACAGAAGCAAATGTTCAACAGGTGCCATCTCCAGCCAATTCAATTCAACTTGGGACGGCTGACTACAAGGTATGTTTTATTTGAACTGATGTATATGAATATCGTCATTATTAATACTCTTCCTTTCCTTTGCACAAGGTCGAAGGTCAAGTAACAATTGACATACCGTTCAAAGGAGGAAGCAACGCGAAGGAAAGGCGTTGGAAACGATGCCATTCCAAAAAAGAAACGTAAGGAAAAGGACGATTGGAAAGACGCTTGCAAGACGTAGGAAATTTGATTAGTTTAAAGATTCGCTGTATGTTGTTGTGTGAACGTCCACTGTTGTTGTGGTTGTTGATTAAATGGTAATTTTACCAAGTTTTTTGAAACTGTATTTATTATTATGGATGTGAACAAAAGCAATAATGTTAAGGCCACGTACCAAACGGATGTCCGTGTAAAAAAACCTACATTTCAACTTTTCGACACTCGAGACATGATCATCACCCATGTCACCTTTTTTTTTTTAAAATTACCCATTATCTAAAACAAGGTTCCACACACATTCATGTCTTAGGTATCAAGCAAATTTTGTAAAGAAAGTTTGTATGTTTTGCTATATTGTTGGTCTCACTCTTTACTTTTTATATATAATTTGAATAACTTGTTGAAGCGATGTGACTTTTTTACACAATGATTGCTTATGGAGCGTGCTGCGTTGGACGAATGCGACAAAAAACTAATTGAAGGAACGAAATGCAAGTACCATAATAATAATAAAGTTCATAATAATAATAAGTTCATATGCATGGTGTCGTCATACGCATGGCATCTACTTTGTTTATTTATTGATAGTTGCTAAATAGGAAAATGACTTTTGTTTACCATATCTGGCGTAGGTTAAATTTTTTCCGGTGTAAGTTCAGGCTCAACAGGCTAAGTAGATTTTTGATATTGGTGTAAATTTGGTTTGAACTTTTCCATTATCAAGCAGCAGCGTGACAAAATTATTTATAATCTATTGACACATGTTTTTTCTTTTGTTGGTTAATAGCGTGTTGACAACGGATTGTAGGAAACTCAAGATCTTCTAGTTTACAGAATTTTACCACCAAGATGGAACCACAAGCGGCAGAGAATGTTCAAGCTGTTCAACAGTCATTATTCATGACATTACCAAATGAGGTAAGTACTTATAAAGTAAAGTTTTAACAACAATGATGCCAATAATCGTGTTTATTGGAAATAGATTCAAGTGATAGTTGCCAAGAAATTGACAAACTATGAGGATGTTGAGAACCTTTTGAAAGCTTTTCCACACTTGAATGGTGACCTTTATGACTGGTATCAAAAGATGAAGATTGTTCAAGTTCCAAAGCAGGTAATAGAGAAGCTAATGGTAGAAAATCTTTATGCCGTAATAATGTTTGTATTTTGTTCATCTTTAGGTGTTTAACATTCTTTTGCAAAAAAAGTACTTGGACAAAAGTGACGCACTCAAGAGTCGCTGCGTCTCTAAAAACTGGAAGCAGTCGGTGGATGAGATCTATCGTACAGCCAACGTTCTTTCGGTCAAATTTGGGATTGATGGTCCTTACGAGTATCCGCAAGCGGAAATCGGTTTGCCAATGTCTGCGTCATTCGAAACGAGACTGATTACGTACGCGGGTCAGGGCGGTAGTCCTTTTGTTGGGAACCGGCTTTTGATCAAGTTTTGTGAGAATGACGAGGAGTTGTTTCCTTTGGCTAGATTGACGGAACTTGTACAAAGACAACCGTTTTTTCAAGTTTGGCAACATGTCCACCATTTGGAAATTTGGGTGGAGTTTGCTGAAGATGACGAGGAGGATAGCAGCAGTGACAGTGATGATGAAGATTTGCCGGATAGAAACGAGTTTGTTGACGATGATGAATACCAAGATTCAAAATACCAGATGTACCTTGGAAGACGAAGAAAATGGAGACGAGACATTGACCTTTGGCTACGCCCATTTTTGGAAAAGATGGAAAACGTGAAGACGCTTAGACTAAGGCTTGACCATGCTGGGGCAGCCAGGACGATTCTGCAAGCAATGCCGGCTTTGGACAAATTGGAACAATTGGCTATATTACCAACCTTTGGCAAATCCCTGGTAAATTACAGTGGGCAGCTTGCGGTTTGTCAGTCGAGCTTGAAATTGCTGGCAGGACCAGAGGAATTGATTAATTGTGTAATTGTAAAGAGGCTCAAGTTCAAGAATCTGCATGAACTCCGACATATCCAGGATGGGTATTTACCGCGCGACCAACACTGTTGGCCGCAAAACGCGTATTCTAGAGCGATTCTTGATACTGTGTTTCCGATGGTGAAGGTAATTCAACTGACATTTCGTGGAGCATATTATACTTATTACGAAATGTTGGTTGCAATTACACATGTATTCAATGCCCTTGAGGAAATTGTTATTCACTATAGTGTTAACCGGGGACGTGTTCTCGGCCTGAGACCAAATTCTAGAGTTGGTTGTGTACGAAGGGGTCTCAAAAATCTTATTCTTGTAAACGTTTTAAATTCACCTGGGTTTGAAACGGTTGTAAGCAACTATGCTGCACTATTTTCACCGGATGACCCGTGTAAAGTAATGTCAATGCCAGGTTCATATCAAAGGCGACAGGATTGACATGTGATGATTATCAGTATTATTGTTATTTGTCTACTTTTATTGTTATACATGGAGTTTAAAAAAAATTATTATCGTTTTAATGTTTTCACTAGTCATTGACGTTAATGAAATAAAGTAAATATATATGTATACATGCGAGAATTGTTGTCATAGTAATAATTTTTTTTCTTGCCTAACGTATGAAACATGCAGGAAATGTAAATAAATAAATAAAAAACGTTTATATGGCTTGAGCAGGCTACAAGGTTTCTAGTATTTGTTGAAATTTTTTTAAATATTTGGGTAAATTTGGTTTAAACTTTTTTACCATCATGCTTTAAAAAACCATTTGGTTGATTTACGTTTGGCATGGCTTGGGAAGCAAATTGGTTTGTATGTTTATAGGAGTCCTGCTCAACTAGAGTATGTTTTAGCTTTTATCTGATAGACAACATATGGTAGCTTTATACTAACATCTCGTTGTTATGAACTGAATCTGTTGCTTTCAGGATTCTACTACTACTACTACTACTACTACTACTACTACCACTACTGTTGGCCAAGATGGAACCAGAAGGGGGAGAGAATGTTCAAGCTGTTGAAGCGTCATTATTCATGACATTACCAGATGAGGTAAGTATATAAAGTAAAATTACAACAAAAATAATCAATTTAATATATGAACCCGTTTTATACTGGAGTGATGAAATCTTACATAATATTAATAATTATAATAATAGGTTCAAGTTCTAATTGCCAAAAAGTTGACAAACTATGAGGATGTTGAGAACCTTTTGAAAGCTTTTCCACACTTGAGTGATGACGTTTACGACTGGTATCACAAGTTGAAGATTGTTCAAGTTCCAAAGCAGGTAATTAAGGAGGTAATAGAAAATCTGAATGCCGTAATAATGTTTTTATTTTATTTTATTTTTTCATCTTTAGGTGTTTAACATTCTTTTGCTAAAAGAGTACTTGGACAAAAGTGACGCACTCCAGAGTCGTTGCGTCTCTAAAAACTGGAAGCAGTCGGTGGATGAGATCTATCGTACAGCCGACGTTCTTTCGGTCAAGTGTGAAGTTGATGGTCCTTACGAGTATCCGCAAGCTGAAATCAGCTTGCCAATGTCTGCGTCATTTGTGACAGAACTGAATGAGTACGTGTATCGGAGGAGGAGCAGCCCATTTGTTGCAAATCGGCTTTTGATCAAGTTTTGTGAGAATGACGAGAAGTTGTATCCTTTGGAGAGATTTTCGAAACTTGTACAAAGTAAACCAATGGCTCTAGTTTGGCAACATGTCCACCATTTGGAAATTTGCGTCGAGTTTGCTGATGATGACGTATTATTTGAAGATACCAGTAGCAGTAGCAGTAGCAGTGACGATTCAGCGGATAGCAGACGACGAAGAAGAAGAAGACGTTCCCGGGATAGATACGAGTTTGACGATGAGTACCAAGATGCAATGTACAAGATGTATCTATCAAGACGAAGACAATGGAGACGAGATATTGACCTTTGGCTACGCCCATTTTTGGAAAAGATGGAAAACGTAAAGTCTCTCAAATTGACACTCGACCATGCTGGGGCAGCTAGGACGATTCTGCAATCAATGCCAGCCTTGGACAAATTGGAACAATTAGTTTTATTACCAGCTTTTGGCAAAGCCTTGGTAAATTACGGTGGAGAACTCGCGGTTTGTCAGTCTAGCCTAAAATTGCTGGCTGGACCAGAGGCATTGATTAATTACATCATTGTAAAGGGACTAAAGTTGCCAAATCTAGAAGAACTCCGGCACATTCAAAATGGTTATCTACCGCCCAACGTAAGAGCTAACTGGTGGCCAAAAAAGAGGTATTCTAGAGAGATAGTTGACAGTGTGTTTCCTATGGTGAAGGTCATGCAACTGACTTTTGGTGGACAATTATACGAAAGGTTTGCTTCAATTACTCATGCATTTCATGCACTTGAGTATGTTGTTCTTCACGTCAGTTTGGGAAGTGAAGGTGTGGTCCATGAAAGTCGTACGTCTATGCAGGTACGACGAGGTCTCAAAAATCTTGTTCTTGTAAATGTCCAAAATTCACCAGGGTTTGAAGCTCTTGTTAGAAATTTTGCTGGACTTTTTTCACCCGATGACCCGTGTACAGTAAGATCCATCCCAGGTGATCGTAGGCAACTGTATTGACAGACTGCAGTATTGATTTTATAGTAGGTCATGAGTTTCAAGTTATTTTGTAGTGTAATTTTATTAGTATTAATTGTAATATTTGGTAAATAAAATGTGTAATCTTTAGTAATTTTGAGTAATTTTGGTTTATTTTATTTAACACTTTCATACAGTTTTAATTTGGTGTGATTCAAAAATATTTGAATAATTCGTAACTCTGTTAGACTTCCACGACTTGTGAAAATGTGACTACGTGTGAAATTTTGGCTTACGTTTGATGTGCGTTTTTTAGCGTTGTCTCGATTCTCGAGATTTCATTCATTCGTGTGTCAGCTTTGAGGGAGAGAGCAGTGCGTGTTAAGTGCAGACCAAGTTGATTAATTTACAATCGAAATTATTTTCATCTGTCTTGTCTATATTTCTATATATTTATATATTTGTCATCTCAGGTTCAAGTGATTAAGAACCGGATTATTACACTACGTAGAGATTTTGGTAAATAAATTTTTTGACTCTACGATCCTGTTCAATTGCACGTTTTTGATTGCTAATCCATTAAACTATTTGTGGACATTATTTTGAAGCGGTACGGGCCAAGATGGAACCAGACGTGGGGGAGAATTTCAAAGCTGCTCAAGGGTCATTATTCTTGACATTACCAACTGAGGTAAGTACTTTTAAAGTGAAGTTTCAACAACAATGATGCCAATAACTGTGTGTATTATCAAAAGATTCAGGAGCATGTTGCCAAGATGCTGCCAAACTATCATGACGTTGAAAACCTGTTGAAAGCTTTTCCATCCTTGAATGACGACCTTTATGGCTGGTATCAAAACATGAAGAACCTCCAAGTTACAAACCAGGTAATAAAGGAGCTAATAGTAGAAAATCTGAATGCCGTAATAATAATAATAATAATAATAATGTTTGTATATGTTTTTCATCCTCAGGTCTTTAATCTTCTTTTGCAAAAAGAGTACTTGGACAGACGGGATGCCCTCAAGAGTCGGTGCGTCTCCAAAACCTGGAAGCAGTCGGTGGATGACCATTATCGAGCAGCCAACGTTCTTTCGGTCAAGTTTGACGCTGGTGACTCTTACGAGTATCCGCGGGCTGTTATCAGCTTGCCAATGTCTACAACATTTGCAACAAGACTGCCTACGTACGCGGGTCAGGCCGGCGATCCCTTTGTGGGAAATCGCTTGTTGATCAAGTTTTGTGACAATGACGATCCGTTATTATTATTTCCTTTGGCTAGCTTGGCGGATTTGGTACAAAGTGAAAAAATTGCACATGTTTGGCAGCATGTCCACCATTTGGAAATTTGGGTGGAAGAGGGTGGTAGCACCAGTGCCAGCGACTTGGAAGCCGACCCAGATTTAACACGAAGATACAACAGGTATCTAAGAACAAGAGGACAGCAGAGACGAGACATGGACCTTTGGCTACTCCCATTTTTGGAAAAGATGAAAAACGTCAAGACGCTCCGATTGAAACTAGACCATGCTGGGGCAGCCAAGACGATTTTGCAAGCCATGCCGGCTTTGGATACTCTGGAACAATTTGCTGTGTCATCAGAATATGGCAACTACTTTGTTAATTACAGTGAGCAGCTTGCGCTTTGTCAGTCGAGCCTGAAATTGCTGGCAGGACCCCATTCATTGATTCATTGTTTTATTGTTAAGAGACTCAAGTTCCAGAACTTGGAAGAAATCCGGCAAATTCGACAAGATAGAATTTTTATCGGCAACAACTGTTGGCCAGATATTATGTATTCTAAAGATATGATTGATGATGTTTTTCCAAGTGTTAAGATAATGGAACTTCCATTATCATTAAATGGTAGACCTTGTCAGGGGTATTACGAGATGTTTGTTTCTGTAACACACATGTTTGAGTCTTTGGAACACGTTGTAATTGTTTGTAGAGTTGGTAGGCGTTGCGGTGTCATTCCTTGTTACGCTCTTGAATCTAACGCTCGACGGGCTAAAAGGGGAATCAAAAACCTTGTCCTTGTTAACGCTTTCAATTCCCCAGAGTTTGAAGTTCTCGTAAGAAACTACGCTGGACTATTTTCCATTGATGACCAGTGCAAAGTAAAGTCAATCACAGGTGATTATCACAGGCAACTGGATTGACATACTTTAAGTTTAAGTTGTTAGTGTAGGAAGTTAGTGTAAAGTGTACTAATATATATATATTGTTATTAATTGTATTATTTTTATTAGTAAATGAAGTTTGTAATCAATGTAAATAAAGAGTAAATTTGGACATAATTTTGGTTTATTCTATAAAAAGTTTTAATTTGGTGTCTTTTTGGTAAATTTTTTTTTTCACCCTACGATACTGGTGAAATTGAGAGTCAATATTTTATCCATCGTGAATGCAAGCATTTAATTGCTAATCAATTTGATTTGATTTGATACCAGACGAGGAAAGAATAGAGGAGACAACAATCAAAATGTTGTTGTATTTAGCCGAAAACGAGGAAATGAAGCCAAAATTGCCATTTCGAGCATCGCATTATAAGTTTGGTTATGGAACCTGGGCTAAATGGATGGTTAAAGCCTCTCCTCGATTTGCCCATGGGGTCACGGCAAGCACCGAAAAGGAAATATCGCCATCAACGGTCCAACTGCTTACAAAGCTCAGTGGGTAAGCTTTGTGTAATTAATTCCAAATCACACCATACCAAAAAAAAAACTCTGTTGAAACATGTGTGCTGTGCCTCTCTTTCAGAAAAATTCCGGTTTACTTGAGCTATAGTTATCAAGAACAACCAGTTCGCGAAAATCCCTTTAGATTCTCCATTGGGGATACACACCGACGTATTCTGAAGCAAATTTTCTACAAGCTTGGGTTTCGCAAGTTGGTAATGACTGTTAATGTCAAGTATTTGAACAAAAATGTGTCTACCGAAGGTAATGTCAAGGAAGGTCAAGGTTCATTTTCTAATAATAAAAGGAAGTCATCTGACATTCGTATTGTCTCGTGTATTTTTAGAATTTAAAATACGGCTCTACATTAACTCTGATGGTTCCTGGTGCGATTTTGAAGGCCTAAGCTCTGACGAGAAATCCATGAACATGGCCGCTTTTGGAGAAGGGAAAGTCCTCAGTTATCTCTGGGCTAAGCCCCTCACTAACGGATTCACTGTAACAATTTACGTTGAAAATTGTTAAGCTTGTAATAATTGTATGTAATTATACTTGTACATGTTTTAATTGAAAATAAAACAAATCTTGTATGTCATGTCATGTCCAATCCATTGCTTGTTGCACTTTGCAAAATGCTCGTAATTCAAAAAATGTATTCCACAATTTCCAAAAAATTACCTATGTGAGAATATGTCAGAATCAGGATTCAATTTTTGCTCAAGACTAGGGATTTTGAAGGTGAAAAGATGAGGATGAGGGGTGGGTTGGTTCCAGGATACGTTCCAGGAGAGAGGTTCAGAGAAAGTGCTTTGAATGATGTTGATAAGAATTAAACAGAGAATAGTTTGCAATGGAATTTATTTTGGTATTAATTTAAATTCATATATATAAATGACGACACATTTATAAAAGACATTTTGGTTCAAATCAAGTCTGGGTGAGCCTTTCGCTTATGCCAATCGAGTGTTCTGTAGCAATTGGCTTCATAAATGCAATGTGGACACTTGATGGGTTTGTGACCGGCTTCCACATGACTCTTGAAATCATCAGGTCTACTGAAGGTCAGAGGACAATCGGTGCACCTGAATTGTCCAGGTGTACGATACTTTTGGTGCCGCACCATGTTCTTTTTGTACTCGGTTACAAATGAACAAGGGGTTCCGTGGTGTGTTTGCAAACATGCAAACCGACCATTCTGAAAAAAAAATATATGTAAATTATTTATTTTATTACTGTGTAAGTAAGTTTTATTGCTGTTTACAGACGAAGTAATTACCTTCACAATGAAACTCGGCATTTGGCTGCTTGGTCCAGAAATGGGCCTGGCGTCTTGTGCTCCTTCCATTGAGTTTTGGGGTGACGCATGGTCATCTGTTTTCCGGCGCTATAGAGAAACATTGTTGTATTTAACGAAACATTGTTTTGAAGATTCTTTTGAAATGAGTTTGTTTGGATTACTCTACCTTGGCAGAGCCATGAGACTGGCCTTGTGATGATGGCATGTTGTCAGGATCTTTCTCTGGGACAATTGGCTTCAAAACTGAACGACCGGCTCCAAATCGAAATCGACCGAACTGCTGCTGCGCGCCGATTTTTACAAATCGTGCTTGACTGCCAGGAATGTCTGCAGCAGTTATTCGATGCTATATTTGACGGGAAAGGTGAAAAAGTATTGGTTATACAATATGTCACATGTTATGTTTTAACCAACTTAATAAACATAGTTAGTTTACCTTGGTGATGCACGGAATGTCAGACGCATCTCCCACGGGCAAGTTGGCAGGTTCCACTTGTAACGTTACAGACGCCGAATGGAGTTTGGGAGTCTGTAGGTACAATTGAAAAAATAATTAATTAATTAGATTTTTTCTGCAGGTTGACAAATAAATAAAAGTTTAAATCGTTCTACCTTGACATGGCCTTGGCTTCCTGCCTCCATGTCGTTTGAATCTTCCATTGGCATCACAGCAGGAGTTGGGTTTGGACCAGCTTGAGCTTGTGGGTACGTCACGTCGTACATGAACTGATGCAGCTCTTCAAAATTGTTGGCATTCTTGGTAGCGCATCCATCTATCCAGAGACGCAATCTGCTGATGGCTTTGAGAATTTCAAGCCTCTTAAACCTGACTCCCTGTATAATAAATAAAAAAAAACCAAGAAAATTAATATTGATTAATTAAAGAATTTGTTGAAAATTAGATTGTATGCAAAAAAAGGATGACTGTGACAAACCTGCAACCAATAGTGGGCTGATTTGCAAAAATAAACCCTGAGGCGTAGGCGAAGCAGTCTCTACGAATTAGGAAAGAGAAAAAACAAATGTCAAATGGTAATTATTTCTCATCTGTGTATGACTGTTGCAAAAAAAAAACCAGTAAAATTATGTTCTTACCCGGCCAACTACGAAATATAGATGGTGGTACAAATGGATTTTCCAGTCTTTGTTAGTAGTTGGAACCAGTTTTTTGAGCTCCTTGATTGACATTGACTTATATCCTGCTGCAGCAGAGAAATGGCCTGTGACTCGACTAGTCAAGTTTCTTTGGTGGATTTCTTCAAGCAGTTGCTCTTCTACATCAATTCGTGGATATGCAAACCCCTGCAATGAGAGATTTCATTCAAAATTAACATTGGAGTGTTAAATAAATGAAACGTATATGAATTACAGAATGAATTACGTATATTTAATTAAAAAAAATACCTCGATTCTGCATATCCTGGCAGGACCGGCAACAACTTCCCCTAACAGCAGCAAGAGGTTCTGCAATTATTAACAAGAAACATGGATTGATTTAGGTTAAATTTTAGTCCACTTTAATAGCAAAAACAAAATTCTTACCTTATCCGGAAGGTCTTTGAGGTAAAGACTTAGTTTCAAGGTCCAATGAGGGTCTTGAAACGGCAGCAGTTTAGCATATAAAGTTAGTGCCATATTTGCCATAACGACCAAAGCAAAGTTTATTGAATTAAACAAAGGAAAACTTTCTGCAGTCTGCTTTCCGTAAAACCGGAGGCTTAAATGATGGGCCCAGTGATTTACACGGGGGTTTTTATAGAGAACGAGGACACGCCAGGCATCCTTTGTTTAAAAAACAAAAAAACGTTTGGATACGATATTAAAATACAATCAATTAAAATATAGTATCCAAACTTGAACCATGGACATTTTCCTTTGTTTCAAAATGTTTGGATACTATATTCAAATACGTTTACTTATCCAACCTAAATCCTTAAATATCCAACCTATCTTGTTTAAATATTGTGACGAAACTGGGACAGTTTCCTTTGTTATAGGGATTAGGGATTTGGTCGAACGCGACGGAGACGGTGGGGGCTGGTTTGGTTAGTAGTTTAGGTTCCAGGGTCCCTGAAAATAACGATGAAACAGGATAATATGACATTTTGGATTTACCGGAGCTACCATTTATTTCGTATGAATGAAAGTGAAATGAAAAATGAATGATGAGTTTCAATATGCACTACCGGAGTTTGAGTTTGAAAGTACTACAGGAGTCAAAGAGGAAATTGAATGTAACTCTTGAGCGAGTAGTGCTATAATTTTTTAAAATTGTTACAAGTTGATAGAGCAGGCTCTTACAGCTGGAATTTTGAAAGGTTGCTCAAGTGAAAGAGGAGGTTCCATGGTAACATATTTTGGGTTATGAATCAGGGTCAAGTTGGGTTCCGATGGAGGCACTTTGATGAGTGCTGGCTTGTTTGAAAGGTAATGAAGGGAGAAAAAATAGTTGACAGTCGTTTAGTAAATTGATTTGCCGGATGTACTAGTGTTGATTAAGATTTGATGCGTCATGGTGTGATTTTACACATCACTGTGACAATGGGTCGTGGTCGTCGTGGTGTGATGCTTACATGTCAGTGTGACAGTCAAATAAAGATATTGAAGTAATAAAAGAGTTGTCAATAGTTAAGAGTTGAATGAAATTTATCAAGGGTTGGTTCCTTTGTTTAACAAACGCTTGGATACTAAATTCAAATTAATTTACGTCTTGAATAGTAATTTTAATTTTAATTTAGTATCCAAACAATCTGATTAAGAAGTAAAATGAATAAGGAGGAGGAAAAGCAGAAACAATAACAACAAAATAACAACAAAACTACCATAGGAACAATGACGATGGCTTTCGGCCTCAAGTCAATAGTTTGTTTTTCTTTCCTGTGCTAATATTCACCTAACTCGCATACGTTTTCTTTCATAAAGATTATAGATTGCTTCTAGAAAAAAAGGAACTTTCGCTTATAAACATTAGGGTTTCCCTGGCAAAGATATTGCTTTCCACTGTCCAGCGTGATCCTTGGAAAGAGCTTGCGAAACGTTGGATTTGTGCTTGTCTGTCGCCGGAGGCTGTTTGAGGACAGGAGATGTCATAAGCCAAATTAACTTGGCAGTATACCCAGCACTCAAGCCGCGTTTATCTTGCCCTACGAATAATGCAATCAAATATGACATTTAGCGGTTAGCCCGATGACGCGGAAACTTCAGGAGGCCTGGGTAAACAAGCGGGGTTCCTTCTTAATCACGATCCTACCTACCTATCTACCTAACCATCCTCCCCATAAAAAAGCTTACTACTCGATGCATGGGAGAAACGTGTGCCCTTTAATACAATATGCGTGTGTACTACTTAGTGCACGAGTGCCATGAGTTTCTCTAGTTTGCCAGGGGTTTCTGTAGTGTGCCGGGAGTTTCTCTAGTTTGCCAGGAGTTTCTCTAGTTTGCCAGGAGTTTTTCCAGTTTGCCAGGAGTATCTCCAGTTTGCCAGGAGTTTCTCCAGTTTGCCAGGAGTTTTTCCAGTTGGCCAGGAGTTTCTGTAGTTTGCCAGGAGTTTCTCCAGTTTGCCAGGAGTTTCTCCAGTTTGCCAGGAGTTTCTCCAGTTTGCCAGGAGTTTGTTCAGTTTGCCAGGAGTTTGTTCAGTTTGCCAGGAGTTTGTTCAGTTTGCCAGGAGTTTGTTCAGTTTGCCAGGAGTTT